>OY728155.1:1631843461-1632083461 GCA_963277665.1 Viscum album | reverse complement strand
TGTCGCCCGACCTCTGGGTTGTCCTTTTTATGACAATACAAAAATAATCTCAAGAAATGATTTAACCTTAACAATAGTATCCAATGTCAAACTTAATCGATTCCAAGCTTTAAAATTATCTAAAATACTTCTATACGAACTCACAATCCAAAATTTATAAGGAATGTAAACACATTGAAGATCCTTTTTGCCGCATAATAAAATATGAAAACCTTCATCATGTAATCTTTTTAAAACACTGTAACACCCTAAATTACCATAAAACCTTATTCATTACATTCAGTATCCCTTATTCCTTATAGAATATTGGATATACCCCTTCTATCCGAAAATGTTGTAAACTCCAACAATGATGGAATATACAAATAATTAATCAGTTTCAAGGTATTCAAGAATATCCGATATAATTTTTCCAAATCAATCATATATTATTCCAAAATCACTACCTCGGTATCAGAACTAAATTATGGTTTATCTTTCACTCAACCATATATTTTTCAAAAAAAATTAACCTCCTATTGATTAACTTTTCTTGGTTCCACACAATCTCAAGTCCTTAATGAAATAGTACTGCAATGCAATCCTTATATACTCTATAATTATAATAACTTGTACATCATTAATACAATACTCAAATGACACAATACTTTAATAACAACATAATAACTCTAACCATTCCTCTTTATCTTCGATATTATCATAACTTGATTATTATCCAATAGCAGTATTTGGGGTATACTCTGATGATTTGGACATTGATACGCATAGTGTCCCAACTCATTGCAGATGAAACATTTTACATTTGAAACATTTTTCTTACCCTTGAAATCACGTACTTGGTGTCCTTTTTCACCACACTTATAACAAACTCTCATTCCCCTCAAGAATTTACCAAGTTGATTTTTCCATAGCTATCACATATGTGAAAATCCTTCTTTCCCCTCTTTCCTTTATCCATATTTCTCTCTTCCATCCTTTTCTTCTCTTTCTTCCCTTTAAATCCATATGACTCAAATAATTCTTTACTTATCTTATTAACACATGATATTATTTCTTCATATGATAAGAATATATGGGAGACTATTTCCCCTTCTAAATGTCGGATTAATACCATGAATGATATGATCCTTATTAATCTATCGATCATGCGTATTGTAGGAATTTTCATTCCTTTTACTAGGTGCCATTTCTAAACAATAGCATACACTAGATTAGTTTATGAATCGAAATTCATAATTCCAAACTTGTAAAACACTTAAAATAAATTGAACAATTAATGGATATAATCCATAATCATAAAAAGATGTTTGATTTGAGGAGGTATATACTCATAAATCCTTCATAATGGTTTGTAAAGAGAATGTGAATTATCCTAACCATATCCCCAAAGAGTGTCGTAACTAAGAGTGCAGCAAGGCCCATTGTTGTGTACCAGGATACCCTAGGTCAAGCCCGAAACTCTTTATTAGAGTTTTCACTCTTAGGTACATCTGTGCCAGAGCTACCTCTACCTGCTCGTATCCAGAAAGAGATGTATTGCTTGGAAAATTCACAAAATCTCTACGTTTCCAAAATTCTAGGAAGTTATTCTATACTAACCCTCAAAGTTTGTCTTACGGTAACATTCTATAATTAGTGTTTTTCTAAATCTAGTTTCCAAGGATTGTACTAAACTTCCTCTGATACCAACTGTAACTCCCCGACCCCAGTTACCCAGAGTCGGTGCATTATTACATAATATTATCATGTTACAAGGAATCATGTCTTGAAAGATCGATCAGTTTAGTAGCCTTGGAAGTACTAGATATATTCATAAGTTTTACATTACATCATGAAATAAAAACATAAAAAACATTTTGTCCCCTTTGAACACACATATATCCCTTAGCCTATCCCTATAGGTTAACCATAAAATACTTCTTCACATCCTGGGAAAAATAAAACATAGAAAGGGGTGAGGACTCCTTAAGTGGGAACTGTAGCAGGCACTATTTGGTAGTATAGCAGCCAAGAATATTCCCCCGTTTGGGCCTTCAGGCCACCAATTTGGTCCCTAAGTCCTGTAAGCCTTTAGGTTAGTAAGGCCTTTGGGCCACCTCAAGGCCTTCGGGCCACCTTAGGTGCAGATGCAAACTAGGCAATCTATAATGAACAAGCTTCAAAAGGAGGAGGAGCAAGGAGCTTTCACCATAGCAGGAGCTAAAGGGATTGCAAGAATGAGAGGGTATGAAACCTTCCATCGGGACAAGCCTGTGCATGCATGGGAAAGCCTAACTGAACTTCCATGTGAAGGTGGAGAGATGATTTCATGATGAAGATGTTGGGGAGGAGTAGTTCCAAGTAGTTAGTCTAGGTTGTATGTAATGTTTGAATCCTACGGGCAATGAATTCCTCTAAGGCCTATGAGTCAAGTAATACTTACACCTATGGGCCTTGTAAGGGATCCACCTCACCCCTTGAAAGGTGGATTATCAAAATCAATAAAAAAATGAAGTCCTTCAGGCCATTCGAGGAGGAAAGGGGTGACCTCAGATGCTCAGTAAGGATAACAATATAGCCGAAACTTTCATAAATAAGTATAATTTTTTAAGGCAATGTATAAGAATAAAACATAAGATTTTTACACATAAACTTCTGCATAATATGTCCAATATAAATCAAATAATTCCATTTACTTATTCACATGGATATTATACTATTAGAATAATCACATGCAATATCAATAGCCAAGTTCATAATCATGGAATACATAATGACATACTTCATAACCACATAGTCAAGACCTTGTGCCAAGACTACAAATATTATTTTTTCAAGGCCTTGTGACAAGACACTAGTTTGTCTCATAAGACCTACCAATGCACCGAGGAGTTATAGCGGGCTCCACTCATAACTTACTATGTCCAATACATTCCTCAAATGAAAAGTTTTAAACATAAAATAAACATGCGTATTAGAACTAGCATACGAAATGTTAATACTTTAACCCTAAACCATGAATGGTATAAAAATTACACATCCACAGTCAAATATATCATAAAACCTTTAATACAATATGTAAGATTTGTTTCATAATAAATCAACCTCGATCAAAAATAATATCCCGTAAAGGATGTTGGCATAGTTGAAAATGATCAGTAAAAATATTTGAGAGAAATATCCTTTTTTCATGAAATCATTTAAAAGTCACAAAATTTAGAAAGGAATACATTTAAATACATTTTTGAATCAAAGTTTCACATACCACTTTGAAACTTTTGAATGAAATTAACATTTTAAAAACATTCATGTTCATATAAATAAATCCTTAAAAAACATTTTGAAAACATAGAGATTAATGAGAATGATTTAGAAAAATAAATATCTAAAAAATTTAAAATGGTGTTTTAATAAAATATTACCTTAAAAATAATCCCTTTTAAAACTCTTTTATGAGACACGGACATGTAAAATAAATACGTCCCAGTAAAAACTTACCCATAAACAATCTCGAATAATAATGAGATTGAGGAATTAACCCTTACCTAGTAATTTTCCTTAGTCGAGGGTATGTTAACCTACTATATAATAGTTAAACCATTGTTATTAAATTATACAATAATAATATACATAAATATGATATCATATATGATCTTATAATATTTCTTTGTTAATAATATTTTAGTAGTATCATAATTTCAGATGTTAACTGATTCGTTTTCCATTATATGCTTGGTTACATAAGCCATGTTTGTTATGGATATGATGTATTTGATTCATATAAAGAATTATATTATGTTCATAAACATTATTTTTAATCATAAAATGAAAATTATTCTAGAATGATTATGATGGGGAATGAATCTCATCGTGTTCATGGAGACGGTAATCTGTACGTACGCACAAGCAACAATATCATTATATTGATTGTGAAATCGTATGTAATTGGATGGTATATAATATATACATAATAATTAACATGTTATATTTATTTTTTTACATTATTTATAGTCATTATTATACCCATACAAATAATGAAGTGTTTTAATAACAAACTACACCACGACGTGGAGACGGTAAGGCGTACGTATGTACGTATAGTGACTTTTTCATTTATAGGATGGATAGAATAACGAATATATTTTTACAATATTTATAATAATATCACATTATGTATAATGTACTGGATTTATTATTTTTGTATGGAAACAACAAAGAAGGAGGAAGTGGAAGAAGAAAAGAACTTGAAAGAGGGTAGTGAAATTATTACCTCTTCTTCGGGTGTTTCCTTTTGAGTTGATCAAAATGGATCCTT
This sequence comes from Viscum album, assembly GCA_963277665.1. Classification (NCBI taxonomy): domain Eukaryota; kingdom Viridiplantae; phylum Streptophyta; class Magnoliopsida; order Santalales; family Viscaceae; genus Viscum; species Viscum album. Next base: position 1,632,079,167 of record OY728155.1, on the reverse strand, counting down.
AAGTTGTATTTATGATCAAAGTAAGGCCTCTAGGTTGAAGGGAGGATATTTAAGAGGATATTTGGGCAGGGTTTGGCTGAACAAAATGGCTTTGGAGGTGTGAAATTAAGAGAAGGGGAAGTACCCTTTTATAAGAGAGGTGAGGGTCACTTTAGGAAAAGATTAAAATATTATTTTATAATAAAATAATTTTCGGTTTCTAATGGATAAAAAATGATTTATTTAGAGGATAAGGTGGGGATGGGTCGAAAAACTCTCAACCAATAGGTTTTATACAGGTTAGGTCACCATATTAACCTTATCTTTTAGATTTAATTCTTAGTTAAATAGTTTGACATTTACCATGTCTCTTTGTATTTTTATATTATAGGGTTAATAAACTTACTATAAAAAGCCAATAGAACCCCATGTAGTTTATTATTAATATAAATATCATTATATAAGTTCTTTGGTATAACTATAGATTTTTAGGACAATTATATAATTTAATAATATAATATTTGTTTTGAAAACTCATTTATGTCGATTTTGACACTATTTAGTATTTTGTTTTTGTGAAAGTCATCACAACTTGATTACTTCGAACCAAATACATTGAATCAATAATAGTATGATATATTCACCTATAAAATTATTGTATGGAATCAAAACTTTCAAATTATATTTATTTAAATATTTACAATACCATTTATTTGATTCATTCATTAATAAGGTGATTACTTTATCATCATTGTGTCATAAATAAATTTAATTATTTAATGTATAAAAATTATAAATAAAATATCATTATGTAGGAAATATTTTTATATTTCTAATGAGTATTTATAGTCTAAAATATAACTTATATAACCCCATGTAAAAATTGTTTTACTAAAAGATATATGTTTATGTCATTTTGGTCTTTACTTTAAATTAATTAATATAAAGTGTTATTATCACTCTAAAGTGGCTCCATGGGGTCCCAAAATCGACCCAAGGATAACCATGGTCGGACATGTATCAAAAAATTGGAATAGGACACATTTTATGGTAATTTAATATTATTATAATATTATTTTATATCCTAATTTACCGGATTTACCCTTTAACCATGGTAAATAAAATATTTACTGAAGTAAATATTCATAATGTCTAAAAAAAATTTACCTATTTACACAATTTGGACATATTTATTCCAAATATTAAATCCATTTTTCCAAATTCAAAACATAGAAGTTGCAAAAATTAATTTAAAATTAATTCCCATAGTTAAAACAGAAAGCGTGTGTTTAAGAAATACTAACTATCAAAAGATTGACACTTGTTTATGTTCAGTTTAAATGTAAAATTACATCCAATGACCTAAATTATATTAAATGATAAAAATATAGTCTAGTTATACTTTAAAACCACTCAAATGTATAATTTAACACTATAATTTTTTTCGATTAAAAAGTTATTTTTAATTAAAATTTTGTATTTTTTCACTATTCATCAAAATATAAAAGTTATCGAAAAAGTACCAAAAATTTATCCAAACTAAATTTTTATGTCCCAATTCTAAATAATAATTTAATTTCACTAAATTTAAAATATAAAAGTGTCAAATATTGGATTTAAAAAGGGTTCTCCATTAAAAGGCGGAAAAACTCATTTTTGAAAAATACCTTTTTTATCTTAAAAAATGTATTTTTCTTATATTATGTCTAATAAACACAAAATATGAATTCTAAAATTATATAGGATATATAAAATTTAATATGTGTTTAATACTATTCATAATCCCTTTTTTGAAGGACTAGTTTGGTAAGTCGTGGTGTGCTCAAACACGGTATTGTGTGTAGCGCAAGTTATTGAAATACTTTAAAGAGATAACATACTATAAAATCATGGGGTGTTACAACCTCATCCTAATTATATATTAGTAGTATAACTCCTTGCCTAATGTGAAACTACTAATCCTATACCCATAATTAGTGTCGGTACAAATCCCTTCTCACTATAAACTAGAGGGAACATTTGGTAGAAAAGCCGAAGGTAACCCATCCTATAGTAAGCTCAATGCTCAATTGGGTTCATCATACACTAGGGGTTCTTATAGCCTATCCTACCTCACTAGTAACACACCACATAACTTTCTATGAGTGTTATTGTAATGACCCGAAATTTTGAATAAATCTTGTTTTCTAATTTTGTGTGTTATTTTATTATATACTCAACAAAACTGTTTCATTTGATAATATGAGTATAATTAAAATGAGACCATTGGGTTTCGACTGTTATATGACTGATGTTCAATATGACCGCTGGAAACTAAACGTTTTGATTATTGTCTCTAAATACAAGTGATCTTGGTTAATTAGTATAGAAAAAAGATTTGATGGCCTCATCTAGTAGTCTCAGGCCGATCAAAGCCCATCTAACAGAACTTGGGAAGGAGGTAGCACCATTGGGCTTTGCTCTGGACCAAACCCAAGCCGAACTTCATCGTGTGAAGCTAGAACGGAATCGCCTTCTCGAGAAGTTCAAACTGATAGAAATTACTACTCGTGTGATGTTGGCCGAGCCGCCCTCAGATTCTCTAACCTCAGCACACCTTACACATAGGTCTTATGCTGAAGTTTTAAGGGGCTATGTAAGGAGACCATAATACTTTGTTATAAATAAAATTGTGTTTTCTTCTTATGGTGAAGTTTGTGAATTTTCAAATTTTCGGATAAATGTAGGATGTCTATTATTGATGAATTTTAGAAAAAGGATAATTAAAAAATGTTTATGTAAACCTTAAATAATTAAAAATGTGTAATGATTTCCAAAAAATGGTCTTCTACAATTATGTTCAGTATGAAATTTAGAGTCTAATAAGATCAACTTAATTTTTGATGAATAGTAAATTATGAATCGTGATTTTACGTTTAGGATTAGTAATGTGACCAAATGGATTAGTAATCTCACTTAAAGAAAGTATTAATATAATTTAGGCACCTTGATTAAGTAATGTGATTTAATAAAATGGTTAACTAACGGTTTCATAAATTATTAGTCAAGTATTAGTTTTTTTGGGTGAATAGTGGTTTTTAATTAAAAATTAAATTAAAAATATTTAGAATTTTTTTTTATAAAATGGACTTTATTTTTGAACTCAGACAATCGATATTATGTTAAGGTAATTTTTGGGGATTTTTCTGAAAAAAATGAATTTTCAATGAATAGTGTATTTATTTAAAAATTAAATTAAAAATATTTAGAAAAATATTTTTATAAAATTGAGTTCATTTTTGAAATCAGAGCATCTATATTTGGTTAAGGTGAAATTTTGGTATTTTTCTGAGAAAGTTGAATTTTTGATTAATAGTGAAAATATAGTTTTTAAGTTACGGGTGTTTAATGACGACATTAAATGATGTATTAAGTATGTAATCAATATGGTCGACTTATGAATAGTAATATCAGGGATAAGGTGTCCCAACTAGCCAATACCATGGGCAAGCCCATGGTTTTTCCAATATCACCAATGAGGTGTCCCTTGACCATTAATGCCATGTCCCCTCACTTTCCCTATAAATACCAAGCCATTCTCTCATCCTTTCGACTCCAAAATCATACTCAACGAAGTTATGGTCTCCTTAACACCCAAGGAGTCCTCCCATGGTGCCCTAAAACCTCCCAAGGTCCCAAACTTCAATTTTTTGAAGTTTCTCTTCAAGGTAAGGGATCTTACCTCTCTTTCTTTCCAAGTACTCTCTTTTATGTCATATCTTTTATGCTCCATGTTATTATGTTGGAGGATGTTATTTTATATTCCTCTTACTGACCTTTTCATGTTCATATGATGATATATCCCCTCTTACTCTCATCATTTTGTTTTATGAATTTTTAAGTGGCGTCGTTAGGCTGCCGAAATTTTTATAACGAATTCTTTCACCCTTCTCGTTTTCAAGATCTATTTTCATGTCAAGTATTTCAAGTTTCTTTTTATTTTTTTGGGGTATGATCTCTATATATATAATACTGATATTTTATGTTCATATGATGAGAGACCCTATTTTATCTCTTCAATTCATTTTTTGAGGTTTTAAGTGGCGTCGTTAGGCTGCCGAATTTTTAAGGGGTTCATTCACCCTTCTCGTTTTCAAGATCTATTTTCATGTCAAGTATTTCAAGTTCCTTTTATTATGTTGAGGTATGATCTCTATATCTATCATAATGATATTTTATGTTCATATTATTAGATACCCTATTTGATCTAGTCAATTCAATTTTTTTGTTTTAAGTGACGCCGTTAGGCTGCCAAATTTTCATAAGAGAAATCTTATTTTTTGTCTTCCTTCCATGTTTTTCATTTCATATGGTATATCATTAAAATTTCTTTACCATGTTCTTAAATCATTTATATTCTGTCCCCCTACTATTTTATGGATCATTTATGAGTGGGTGACCCATGTCCCCTCTCTTTTCAAAATTTTCTAAAACCCTGTAACATAGCCGTTATGCTGCAGAATTTTCGTCTCAAAATGCCTCTCTCTTTTTCTCAAATTATTTTATGTTACTAAGTGAATACTCATAGATATTTCTTCTATAGGGGTATCCACATATATATCAAAATTTTTTATTTTAAATTCTGGGATTTACATACATGAAACCCGCTTTCCTAATCCGTGGGTTTAAAGTGACATAAAGATCATGTCTTTAAAGCAGTTTTTAAAACGTTATGATTATGAAAGGAAACCCATTTATTTTATGTTATATGGGTTATTTATGAAATGTTTGATGATGATATTTTGGCTCACATGATAATAAATACAAATTTAAGGGTGTGCCCTAATAGCTCTCCAATGCATTGGGTAATGATGTAACCACTAGAGATTACAAATTTAAGGGTGCGCCCTGATAGCACTCCAATGCATTGGGTAATGATGTAATCTCTAACGATTAAAATTTTAACTATACCTTGGGGTTTAACTTGGTAATTTTTAAAGATACCTTGGGGTTTACCTTTGTAATTTTTAATGACACCTTGGGGTTTACCTTGGTGATATTTTCATGATTGTCTAAGTTAAATGTTGTAGCCACATCTTCAAGTTATGAAACATGCTATTTTTATTATGATATGCCTCATGATCTCTTTCTCATTCCTTAAAGTTATTTTTCATGACTTTTGATGTGTCTCAAGTTCTCATGTAAAATTTTTCCCTTGTTTCCCATACTGGGTCTTCTCCTCACCCTTTCCTTTGATGTATGCTCCTAGGTTATGAGATGCTGTAATAAACTTAGGATGAACAAATGAAGAAGCCTTTCAAGTGTTTAAGAAGAATGTTTTTTTGTCTCATGTAATAATTTACTGGTTTCCAGGACACTAAACCATAAATATCCTTGGTTTTGTATAATGTAATGAATGTTTATGTGATAAAAAGGCGGGATGTTATAGTTGTATCAAAGGATGGTTTAGTTATTTGTGGAAATTAGGATATGAAAACTTTAGGAATAACCCTACAGAAAAGTTTAAATATAGGAAATCTTATTGGTATTTTGGTGAGTATTGAGTAAGGGTTTTCCAAGAAAATACATCCCTATCTGGATACGAGCAGGTAGAGGTGTCTCTTGCACAGATGTACATAGGGGTAAAACCTAAAAACACCGCTTTGAGCTAGACTCAAATGGGAATTGGTACACGAAAACGGGCCTTGCTACACTCTTGGTTACGACACTCCCAGGGGATATGTTCTGGTATATTCATAAGCTTAGTATGAACCATTATTAAAGGAACAAAGATAAAATAAAATAAATATTCACATAAGAATATATGATCATGGATAACCTAGATTGGAACCTAGGGGATCACAAGTTAGGATATACTTTTCTTCTACAATTTTATTCTTCTATGCTTAAAGTTTACTTTTCATGATTATTGGCTAAGTATTTAAGCCCCTAATTCTACTTTTGTTTCTTAGTTAATGGTGGGAAATGTAAGAACATGTCCCAACAACCAATGTGATAGGAAATGTGGTGATTGACCTATTAATATGACAGAGATGACGAGAGATCAAGTTGAACATATTGTGATTATGCCAAACCAGCTATCAAAAATTAAAATTAATAATTGGTACCTAGTTGAATTACCAAATTCATTAAGGAAGAAGAAGAATAAGTCTCAAGGATGTTCATCTAATAAAGTTGGTAAGGGAAAGAAGACCCAATTTCCTTTATGCAAAAAGTGTGGAAAGTGGCACCAAGGAGAATGTCACATAGGAATCGGGAGATGTTTTAAGTGTGGGTTGATAGGGCATAAAGTAGCCAATTGCTTCAAAAAATGGATAATGTGATGAATAGAGATAAGGTTCGATCTAATGTACCTTATACTTTTCAATGTCGTAAATGTGGAGAAGTTGGAAATTATCCAAGGCAATGCTCTCTGGGAAGGGATGAGAAGCATGATGAACACCAACAATCTTCAAGGACAAGGGAACAATGCAAGTACTATGTTGAGATGGATCATGATGACTGAAGTATATGTAACTTCTTCACAATAATTGTCTATGTCATGTTGTATTTTAGTTCATCCCCTATGAGCATATCTTTAATGTTTTCTAAGAACATCGATTCACTACCTAAGATGGTTTTATATCATTAAGAAAAACATTTATTGTTATGTACCACATGTTGTTGTTGTGAAGTTGTTATTCCTGAAAAAAAGAGAGATGATTATGGGATTAAAATATGATTATTATTTTTGAAGATGTTCACTATTTCAGGAACCCTATATGATCAAGGTAAATAGATTACTACGGTATTTTATTTGAGGAGTAAATGTTGACTTATATTTTGAAGAATCGATGAATTTAAGGTGAACTTATAGAAATTTAGGTTACTTATGGAAATGATTAACCTATCTTTGGGAAAATATGTTTGGGTTAGTTACTTTTGTTATAAGATGTTAGGAGTGGTTGATGTTGTTTGGAGATGAATGATAAAGTTTATCTTGGAAGACTATGTTATCAAATCCTTCTTATATTTGGGTTTCAATCTTAATTTTGTTTATTTTAAGGAATTTTAAGGATATTTGTTTATGTAATGGTCTATGATGAACTTTGGGTAGTACCATGGAATTTTGAAGATTTAAATAAGTTTCCCTTCCTATGAGATTCTTTCTTTTTGAAGAGTTGTTTTATCTTACCCTTTATATTTTTAGGATAATGTTTAAAGATAGAAGAAATAGATAGTTAATCTTTTCTGTATTACGTGACTCTCTAAAAGATTATTCTGGTGCTTTTGATGAGACCAAGTGTTTTTGAATGCTCATCGTTTGGAGAAAAGATTAGTTTTGGTAGAAAATTTTTAAAGGATGAAACTCTACTTGAAGGTAGGTATATTTCATTGTGTTTTTATTCAATGTAGTAAATGAATTCCTCAAAATTATGAAAAGTAACTTAAAACAAAAACATTGTTGGTTTATGTTTCCTACTGGGTAATCAAAGACCGTTTACACAAATCATAAGTTTGTGATTTTCTTATGGTTAACTTTCTCCTAATCATGTTTTCTATCACTCTCCCTCAGAAATTGACCCTTTGTTTTCTCTTCCATGTCTATGTTTTCCTACATGGAATCCTAGTATAGGTTAACTCAGATGACCTTTGTACTTCCCTTTCTTTCTTTTAAGGTAATGGTTTTACTGACTCCTTTTCCGATGTGGGACTTTCAATGAAATTCCCAAGCCCAATTTTAAAAAAAATAATTGTGAGGACGCAATTTCTTAAGGGGGGAAGAATGTAATGACCCGAAATTTTGAATAAATATTATTTCCTAATTTTGTGTGTTATTTTATTTTATACTCAACAAAACTATTTCATTTGATAACATGAGTATAATTAAAATGAGACTGTTGGGTTTCAACTGTTATATGACTGATGGTCAATATGACCACTGGAAACTAAACGTTTCGATTATTGTCTCTAAATACAAGTGATCTTGGTTAATTAATATAGAAAGAAGATTCGATGGCCTCATCCAGTAGTATCGGGCCGATCTAAGCCCATCTAACAGAACTTGGGAAGGAGGTAGCACCACTGGGATTTTCCCTGGACCAAACCCAAGAAGAACTTCATCGTGTGAAGCTAGAACGGAATCGCCTTTGTGAGAAGTTCAAACAGATAGAAATTACTACTCGTGCGATGTTGGCCGAGCTGCCCTCAGATTCTCTCACCTTAGCACACCTTACCCTTAGGTCCTATGCTGGGGTTATAAGGGGCTATGTATGCAGACCATAATACTTTATTATAAATAAAATTGTGTTTTCTTCTTATGGTGAAGTTTGTGAATTTTCAAATTTTCGGATAAATGTAGGATGCATATTATTGATGAATTTTAGAAAAAGGATATTTTAAAAATGTTCATGTAAACCTTAAATAATTAAAAATGTATAATTATTTTCAAAAAATGGTCTTCTACAATTATGTTCAGTATGAAATTTAGAGTCTAATAAGATCAACTTATTTTTTGATGAATAATAAATTATGAATAGTGATTTTATGCTTAGGATTAGTAATGTGAACAAATGGATTAGTAATATCACTTAAAGAAATTATTAATATAATTTAGGCATCTTGATTAAGTAATGTGATTCAATAAAATGGTTAAATAACGGTTTCATAAATTATTATTCAAGTATTAGTTTTTTCAAGTGAATAGTGTTTTTTAATTAAAAATTAAATTAAAAATATTTAGAAAATTCTTTTTATAAAATGAAATTTATTTTTGAACTCAGAGCATCGATATTATGTTACGGTAATTTTTGGGGATTTTTCTGAAAAAAATGAATTTTCAGTGAATAGTGTATTTATTTAAAAATTAAATTAAAAATATTTAGAAAATTATTTTTATAAAATGGAGTTCATTTTTTGATATCAGAACATTGATATTTGGTTAAGGTGAAATTTTGGGATTTTTCTAAGAAAGTTGAATTTTTGATGAATAGTAAAAATATAGTTTTTAAGTTACGGGTGTTTAATGACATCATTAAATGATGTATTAAGTATGTAATAAATATGGTCGACTTATGAATAGCAAGATAAGTTATTAGGTGTCCCAATTGGCCAATACCATGGGAAAATACCATGGGCAATCCCATGGTTTTTCCAATACCACCAATGAGGTGTCCCTTGGCCATTAATGCCTTGTCCCCTCACTTTCCCTAAAAATACCAAGCCATTCTATCATCCTTTTGACTCCAAAATCATCCTCAACAAAGTTCTGGTCTCCATACCTCCCAAGGAGTCCTCCCATGGTTCCCTCAAGCCTCCCAAGGTCCCAAAATTCATGATTTTGAAGTTACTCTTCAAGGTAAGGGATCTTACCTCTCTCTTTCTTTCCAAGTACTCTCTTTTATGTCATATCTTTTATGCTCCATGTTCTTATGTTGGAGGATGTTCTTTTATATTCCTCTTAATACCCTTTTCATGTTCATATGATGAGATATCCCCTCTTACTCTCATCATTTTGTTTTATGAATGTTTAAGTGCCGCCGTTAGGCTGCCGAAATTTTTATAACGGATTCTTTCACCCTTCTCGTTTTCAAGATCTATTTTCATGTCAAGTATTTCAAGTTACTTTTTATTTTGTTGGGGTATGATCTCTATATCTATCATACTGATATTTTATGTTCATATGATGAGAGACCCTATTTGATCTCGTCAATTCATTTTTTGATGTTTTAAGTGGCGGCGTTAGGCTGCTGAATTTTTAAGGGGTTCTTTCACCCTTCTCGTTTTCAAGATCTATTTTCATGTCAAGTCTTTTAAGTTCCTTTTATTATGTTGGGGTATATCTCTATATCTATCATACTGATCTTTTATGTTCATATTATGAGAGACCCTATTTGATCTAGTCAATTCAATTTTTTTTGTTTTAAGTGACGCTGTTAGGCTGCTGAATTTTCATAAGAGAAATCTTATTTTTTGTCTTCTTTCCATATTTTTCATTTCATATGGTGTATCATTAAAATTTCTTTACCATGTTCTTAAATACTTTATATTCTGTCCCCCTACTATTTTATAGATCATTTATGAGTGGGCGACCCATGTCCCCTCTCTTTTCAAAATTTTCTAAAACCCTGTAACATAGCCGTTATGCTGCAGAATTTTCGTCTCAAAATGCCTCTCTCTTTTTCTCAAATTATTTTATGTTATTAAGTGAATACTAAAAGCTCTTTATTCTATAGGGGTATCCACATATATATCAAAATGTTCTATTTTAAATTCTGGGATTTACATACATGAAACCTACTTTCCTATTCCGTGGGTTTAAAGTGACATAAAGATCATGTCTTTAAAGCAGTTTTTAAAACGTTATGATTATGAAAGGAAACCCATTTCTTTTATGCTATATGGGTTATTTATGAAATTTTTGATGATGATATTGTGGCTCACATGATAATAAAGAAAAATTTAAGGGTGTTCCCTGATAGCTCTCCAATGCATTGGGTAATGATGTAACCACTAGAGATTACAAATTTAAGGGTGCGCCCTGATAGCGCTCCAATGCATTGGGTAATGATGTAATCTCTAACGATTACAATTTTAACGATACCATGGGGTTTAACTTGGTTATTTCTAACGATACCTTGGGGTTTACCTTGGTGATATGTTCATGATTGTCTAAGTTAAATGTTGTAGCCACATCTTCAAGTTATGAAACACGCTATTTTTATTATGATATGCCTCATGATCTATTTATCATTCCTTAAAGTTATTTTTCATGACTTTTGATGTGTCTCAAGTTCTCATGTAAAATGTTTCCCTTGTTTCCCATACTGGGTCTTCTGCTCACCCTTTCCTTTGATGTATTCTCCTAGGTTATGAGATGCTGTAATGAACTTAGGATGAACAAATGAAGAAGCCTTTCAAGTGTCTAAAAAGAATGTTTTTTTGTCTCATGTAATAAGTTCCTGGTTTCCAAGACACTAAACCTTAAAGATCCTCAGTTTTGTATAATGTAATGAATTTTTATGTGATAAAAAGGTAGGATTCTACAGTTATCGAGGTGGGAATGCCCCTATCATCAACCTCAAAATAAAGTTTTCTGCCACTAGATGAACTGTCTCCCTATCTCGAAGTTGATCCTCCCTAGATCACATTGCTAGCTTCCCTTAGGTTCCACTTAGTAATGAGGGCCTGGATCACTATATCTAAAATGGTGTTCAACCAAAATATATTCACCTATGATCATATAGTGTATGCAATACCATCCTAAAATCATATCATAGTCTTCATCTCGTCACTAGTAAAAGTCAGTGCAAAATGATGATGTTTGGTAAAATGAGATAAATACTCCAACACAAACATATAGCCTTATTATAGGTGCATAAAATCTCTATAATGGTCTTATCTCAGTGTATATGGAAAGAATTAGTCATATAAGGTGGTCAACAAGTCTGTTAAGACCATACTCTAGTGGCGATCATCCTGAGAGATGACATCCCATCAATGTTTGGTGAAGTCATGTATCATGTAGGTAGAGATCTTGACCCTCCACTCTGAAGGCGTCTCCATATGATTGAAGATAGGTATCATGGCCTCTAGAAATGACTCAGTATCCTGAGGACCACCATCCTTTTAAAATAAGGGAGGATGTTGCTGCTAAAATTCCCACGTCTACTCTACCACAATAAGGGTAGGTCACAGAGATCCCTATGTAGAATTCATAATTCGAAGGAATATATCTCAGAACTGAGCATCGACACCCAGTGTAAGATCAATAGGAGGTTCCTTGAGTGGCACTACAGAAAGCTATACTGGTGGCTGAGGGCCCACCACCTCTGGAGCATGGTCATCGCCACCCTCCTATCATATGACTTGAGGATTTCATGGTGGAATAGATCTAAAATTTCCAAACATACACCTCATATAATATTTAATAGTATATGGGATCAAAGATAACCAGAAATGATAGGTACAAATCCTTTCTATAAATGAGTCACATCTCTCTACCTCCTCCTAATCTAGGTATGTGTGATCAGAAAGATTACAGTGGGTCACAGTAGACACTACCTGCTACACACTATTAAGGTCGAGTCCGGTTCAAGGTCTCATATCAAGTAGTAGAGGTTCCAGTATATAGAGTTTCAATTTCAAGTTATAGAGGAAACCCCCTTTAATTTTTAATTAGAATCCTTATTTAGTGGTAACCATTTCATTTTAAAGTTAAATTTATATAAGTTTTATACTCATTTTTATGTGCATATATATCAAAGTCCAGTTATTTTTGTCACCATTCCCAATTTATAAAAAAATCATACTCTTTATAAATTGCAATTAGTATGTCATGTAACTATGACCTGACCTTTACATTCGATATCAGGACTTAATAGGTTATTTATAATGATTTGATTACATAAATAAATGTTCCCAATTTATATAAGTACATTCATCAAAAATTACAATTGTAATTCATATAATCAAATCAACTAAAATTTTAGTCCATATAACCAGTGGTTCATGGATCGAACATAGAATACTTATTTAATTAAGGTATCCACATCAATATATCAGGGAAAGAACCATTTAAATTGATTTAGTGACTTTAATTAATCTAATTATTTTATCCCTATAATAAACATAAGCACACTTCCATATATAATAATCCAAGAACTAACTATATGAATCTCCAAATGCATACAGAAAATAAATGTTCCATATAAAAATGCATAGAATATAAGTCCTAAAGTGCCTATAATTATGCATGATATGATACCTCCTTGACATACCAATCATGGGAATGTAAATCCATAATAATAATATCAATAATAATAATAACATCAAAAACATGTGTGTTACCCAATAGTGAAATTAGTGAAACTATAATAGGAAAAAACTAGAACAGTAATAACCCATCTCAGGTAATTTGGGTTTCCCCTATACATGGGTTAGCTACTCCCAGACACAGGCTCATTAAAAAATTCTGATACATAGTAGTCTCATTTCTAATACCCAAAAAGTAAGTCAACAAAGGGGGGGGGGGACCTCTGATTCCACTTTATAGCATCTAGCCCCATAAGACACAAAGTGGTGCCCCGAGATGGTTGGCCACATGACCTCAAGGGATACTCCTCATATTCCAGAGGTTTCTAACTAGAAATGAGGGCCTTGGGTGTGTATATGGGGAGACTATACCCTCATAGATCAGAGTGTGTCATGGTGGTATATAATAATGGTAAGCAGTTGAAACATAAATAAAAAAGTAGCAGTGGAATAATAAATAAACCTCAAATAAATTAACAGGCAGAATATGAATCATAAATAGATAAAAACTTATGATGATGATGATATGTAGTGATAAAAAAATGAGATACATGAGATACAGGGAAAACATGAATATACTAAATGCTATAAAAAATATGAAAAAAACCAAAATCTACCTCTACAAGTATCAAGAGTATAGGCTCATTCCTCTACTCCCATACTTCATTCTAGTACTAAAAATCAATAATTTGAAGTTGGATGCTTACCTTTTTCTATGCCTAAAATCATGAAGTCTTCTCAGGTACCAAGGGCGGCCCGAGAAGGGTGTGAGATATAATTAGTAGGCCACCACTAACGGTGTCTAGAACTATCGAGTCTGTGAATATAAAACAAGTATTGTGATGGTGCATAATAAATATGAATAAATAAATAAATAAATATATTGGTCCAGGTTCCTCATGGATACCCAAACGACAATACCATATTCTGTCTAATTCACGTGTCTCTGAATCAAGGTGAATCTATATAAGTATGATATGGTGTATGAATGGGTCATAATAATCAATTATCAAGAAATTAATGAACCCAAAAATGTTATTTGGATTGGAAGATTAATCCTTCAATTTAAAAGGTTTAAAAAACTAGAATTTTATATAAAGTGTCTCAATAATTTAATGAAGCAACATCTTGATCCCATCCAAGGAAAACTGTTAAAACAAACTCAAGTATCACACTAGGAGCACTACAATAAACCTAGAACCATAAGATTTTATCCAAGGAGATCCATAAAGGCATCTCAAGTATCACTCTTGACATGGTGAATAATTTCCCTCTGAGCTTGCCCCGAGTATCTCACATTGGGTACTAATTATCGCTCATGGAATGGTATAACCATCCACTAAGCCCATCCACCAAGACTCCCCTAAGGAATCGGTATCACTCATGGTTAAATAAGTAATCCAACCAATGAGATCATACAAATCATCCCATAAGTATCCATTTATCACTCTTGATGTACTTACAATCCAAAAAAAGTCTTAATTATATAGCATGATGAGCATGTCCAAGGTGTCCTTAGTTCAGTACCCTTGTATCTCCCTCATCTTGTTATGAGAAAGGTTTAGAAATCAATAAATCATTTCATTTAACAAGAATTAAAATCATAACACGTTATCCAAGTTTTCCAATTCATTTAATTAATGTAATTCAATCTATGGATTATGGGTTAAGGGTCTAACAAAGGTCCTATTAATTCATTTAATTCATTTCACATTTCAAGTGTATTTATTGTAAGGGAAACCATAAACACCTCAAAAGGTGGTTTGAAAATTTTAAGGTAAAGGGTAATTTAGTCCCTTAAGTAAGGGCATACCCATAGGGGTGGATCAGGTCAAAGAAAATTCCCAATGATATTGTTTCTCATGTATCTATAGTCCCGTTACACATGAGAATGAAATTTAATTTAATTAATTAGAAAAAATAGAGGCGAAATCAGGAAGTCCAATGCATGGCACAACAGTTCATGATAAAATGTAATGAGAATTTAGTGAATAAGAACTAAACCAACTACCTTAAGCTTATACCACTTTCTTCATCCAATTTCAACCCCTGAATCAAGATATAATGGGAGAAATTGGAAGAATAAATTAAATCCCTAAAAATAGGTTGTATAAGCTCACACCAAAATAAAGGTACTGGGGAACACCGTAGAAGCTAGTGGGGTGGGGATTTAAAAATTTTATTCATCGGAGTGATGGAACTTATCATATCTAGCAATCCTCTCCCTGGTACGATCTAAGGATCTCATGTGAATTTAATAAGAAAAAAATAAAATACAAATGTGTACCTCATTCAATCTAGATTGCACTCAACTATAGCTCATCTTCAGAGACCATTTCCTGAAGGATCTGAATTCTAACCCCTCTATATTTCCCAAACATGATCTAAGAATTTTTTTGCATGTTGTTCATCGAATTCTAGGTGCTATCATGAAACTCTGACAATCTCTTCGACATCTTGATGATCACCATGATCCTCTACCTTTGATCCAAGAATGCATACTTGGATCGGTACTTGGAGAGAGAATCTCTCTCTCTCTAGAATGTGGGAGGAAAGAGAGGCTCTCATTTTTTTTGTCATGAAAAGTATATAGGAAATGAGCCAGTATCCTTCTTATATAGTGGGATTATTAGAATACCTGGAAGGGTTCTCTGGCCCCCAGAAATAAAATTCCCACTAAATAAGAAATAAATAAATAATTATGATGAACTAAACTACATTATAAATATTATTTATATTTTATAACATACCTATAATATATATTAAATATATTACATGATAAAACCTAGTCATTTAACTCAACTCGTAATTCCTTCAAATATTAAATGAACCTATAATATTAAAATAATATTCATTCAAATAATATTATTCCTCCTATTTACTTAAACACTTGTAAATAATTTAAATAAATAAATTTAACCCAATTATTCTTTACTTGAATAATAATTTATTTATTTATTTATTGATGATCAATAAAGCTTGGACAACACTCAAACCCCATGGTGGGGCCCACTATGTCCTATATAACTATTCACCTAAATAGGGTGTATTCATGAATACGCTATTGTGTATAACCCTATAGGACCTTATCTCAATAGCATTGAATAGTATTCATAGACCAAGAGAAAATTCTAGCAACCCATCAAGGCCCATAAAGAGATAAGGAGTAGTTGTAGCAATGACAACCAACCTATGAACACAAAATGTGTAATATAATCTCTTTGTCTTTAGATATCACATAAAGTAGGATGCACACTTGTGTTATCATCCTATCTTACATTATTATTTGTTGATCGATCTAGATGGACTTACCTATGACTACATTGGACACGGATTTATGAAGGTGATCAACCAGGCCCAGGATATATTACTTCCTTAACTCGAAAGCGACAAATTCTATCTTAACCATTCAACTAATGCCATACCACCAATGATGCGACCAACAAAATATACCTCACCATGATTTAATTATCCTAGTTTCTTCCTTGCATCAACGTAAGCAATCAAATGGAACACATTGGTAATGATCTCAAGTCAGGAGACTAATACACATGTCTGGAAATAGGAACTACCAATGACACTTGAAACATGTAGTGTTCCTATTGGAGGTTCTTTCCTCATAATCTTGCCTACCAGAGATCACTAAGTGAGAAATTTATGAGAAGAAGTCTCAATTATTATTATTATCCATCACCTGATAGTCATTCATTTACTATGTTCAGTTAGTATGATGTATATAGACCATAGAACATATATTTAATATTAATTTCATTGTATCTCTAGGTTATCATTATAGCCTAGGATTTTTAATAACCTTTTGATACACAAATTAATTTGTGGACATTACCATTTAAATAGTGGAAATAAAAATGTATACAATATAATGGTAAGTGTACATCATGTATAAAAAACTATATACATGATATGGTGATCAAAAGTAATTTTTAGTTGAGTCTAGGGAACCCACAATTACAACGCTTCCACTTGAACTAGAACTAGCTTGTTAACCATCCTTGTTGTTTCTCACATGATAATGATCATATTTCTACTGAGTTAAGGATTTTGTTGCTGGGTATTCCACGTCTCTACTGTGTGTATATTATTCTATGTTTGGCCTTATATCCTTGAGTAAAACTCATCAAGATATGTACCTTTGGAGAATATATACTTTTTCCACTATCAAAACCTAAAATATTGGCTAGTAATAATATCATAATTTAAATTATGATAATACTTTTCTTATTAGGTGTGATTCCAAGAACTCGAAAAAACCATTATGTTTAATAACTAATTTTTAGCTTCCTTAGAAGCTGTAACGTACTCAATATTTATAAATATGGAAACCATTGGCTTGTATAAGATTTTCTCACTCATCAACTTAGCCTAAATCCAATATTAGATCAAATTGATCCAAGAATGACTAGTTTATGTACCCTAAAAACTATTATCCCTTCCTATCCACATACCAGGTACATATCTTTTATACTTCCTCAAGTACAATTGGGTAGTACTGACTACTTCACTTGTAGTTATCTTGTATAAAACTGATATTTTCCTATCATAAAGTATATGTTGGAAATATTATTTCTTATAAATATCATACCATATGTGATTGATCCATTATAGAAGAATTTTGAATTTAAACTCAATACTTTAATATCCTTCCATTCCCATGCATATCTTATTAGAGAGATTTATTATATTGACCCTTCTTTTCTTACATTACTCTTACATTATTTTGAATATAAATAATATAATAGTGTTACAAAACTAGGATCCAAAGTTTTAGTGTCTTGGGAAAATTAGGACCAAACATAAAATTTATATAATAAAACATAAACATTATTAAATTCCTTATTCTCTATCTTCTTAGTGGCCCTCATATACTTCTTATTATAAGTAGTCACCTGAGTATATAAATCAAAGAAAGGGGTGAGATAAAATCCTAATAAGAGGATAGATTAGAACACGAATCAATATAATATGGTTGAGAATAATCATCATCATCATAACATAATCATGGTATCATAATCATAATCATGATAGGAAGCATTAGATAAAGACATGGATGTGGCAATGCATAAAAATGAAACATCGTGTCTTAGTGGTCCAACACCACACATAGTTGTGAACAAAGCTAGAATCATTTACATGCATAAAATATGTTCATAATCATAATATCTTTATCATTGTGAAAAAATATAGCATAATTCTCATGAATATTTCACATTATCTCATGAGATACTTCACATTACACAATTCATTATAGCGCTACATAATTTTGGGCGCACCCATCACATCATAACATTTACTTAATCATGCATGACACATAGAAAACAATATTAGTAATAAAATAACTCATAGAGAATAAATACGTTTCATGATAATTTCATAAAGAATAAATTCATGGATAAACATTAGAGTTCCCAAAAGAAAATGGTAATATCATACTTGGTATGAGAATCATAAAACTTGAGTCAAGAAGAAACAATCTCAAGTTAAGTAAAAGGTGTATTTTTAGAAAGAATGGTTCTTTTGGAAAAATATTTTCATTTTTCATAAAATCATATTGGAAACAAGTATATCCTAGAAAATAAAATGGAAGGATAAATAACTGATATTTAAGGAACAATTAAGGGACATCTATACTCAAATTTGGGTGAAAGAGGGAAAACCCAAAGAAAGAGAGTTGGGTTCAAGAATTGTCCTTACCTTGTGTCTGAATGCTTTTTTACTTTAATATTTGTAATAACCAAATTAGATTCATTAATTAATAAATAAAGAACCTATTATACATTTATTTGATTCATTATAATTTTATTAAGTTCATTTTTGGTCATTTTGATGAGTTATAATGTTCAATTTCATTGTTTGGGAGTGTTCATTTTCTTGGTCTTCATGATTGGTTCACTTGTATACATGTATGGAAGATCATGTAAAATGGGATGTTTCATTGGTTTTTATGGAATGAAATTGGTTTCACCCATCATTTAACCATTTTCACTTTTCCCTGAAACTCTCAATGGTTCCCCCATCCATAGCTAGGTACAGACCTGCTTTCCAAAGGCTGGCGGTCACCTGGATTTTCAGGCCTAGCGACTCTTGGGGAATCGAATTGGTCGAGAGGATGGGAGGTCCAGATCATTGATCCATTTTTGGGGGAGGGATTTTTTCCTAATCAGGTACTCTCTTATAGATTTAAGACATATTTGTTAAATCCTTCCCAAACTCTGATACGAGATTGATTACCCATGTGTCAATGAATTGATTATGAACATGTATTGATAAGGATTATTGTGTGCATATCGTGGGTTCTCTATCGCTCTATTATTTAATAATGATGCTTTATACTATGGATATAATCGAGAACTCTAGATTTTATTGTTGTCTAAGGGATTTTTGGTGTCTTGGAGATGGGATTGAACCCCTACGAGGCGTCCTTCGTATCCTGTGAGAATATGAATCAAAACCCACATAGTTAATTTTACATAGTTTAAAGTCATTTGACTAGACCCATCCATGTAGTTTAATATCTTATGGTAAAGATGTAAATATCAGTCTCAGACCTCAATGTGATGTCATATGTATCCTATTTAATACATGAATTAGAGTCCATGTAGTTCTTATAGTGGGTGTATATGTCGTGAGCCCTCTGAGTAGAGATGGGATGTAATTAGGATTATATCCTAGAGGTTAGAATCCCATATTGGGGGAATCCCCATCATGAAATTAGTACAATAATTGATAACCTCTAAGCCCATGTGATCAATTATTGGTGTGGGAAACAAGAGATAGTGGTAGATTGGATGCGTTTCATGAGAGTATATCTGCATAGGGCTTACATGTTAAAGTTTCACTTTGATAGGAATGATCATATATCTCATGGGAGATATGGTACAAGAGCTCAGGAATTAAGAATACTTCCTATGTATCCTAAATATGGCAGGAATCAAAGTCTTTGTAGTTTAGTTCATCTCAAATCCCCTGATGGATTCAAGGTTTATGGGGGAATGATCAGGGATTATACTCAGAATGATGCTCATGCATGATCCCTCTTCTCATCTGCTGATGGACAAAAAATAATGGTATACTTACAAGGGGATTTAATCCCATAAGCTGGGAACAATCGAAATAGAAATGAACTTACACCAGAGTGGATTCCCATTAGAGCTCGGGCCTTAAGAAGGATTCCTACATATCTTAGTTATGGTGGGAATCAGAGTTCTCATATTTCATATATACCTTAACTTGTTGATAGTATATGGTAGGTGATCATGCTTGGAAACATCATGGACATCCCTGGGATTCTAGGGGATTATACCAAAATGGACGCCTTATTGTTGGGGACATATTATATTATGTCAATGATTGGGGCTTACACTTCAAGACTGACCATGATTGGTTCACTCATTTCATGCTTCTAGTTAGGTATTACACTCTAGGGCTGCATGATTGGTATGTTCATATCATATAACTGATCGGGGCTTACACTCTGAGGCATCCCATGATTGGTTCACTCATTTTACATCCTCTAGTTGATTAAAGAGAGGTGATGATGACCATGATGGTCTATCCGAGAGCGTGATATTTTTGGGGTTTCATGAATGCATGTTCTCATATCATTAGGGACACTTCCTTCATAGAAGGGGAATGTGGTTGAGGATTCTTAGCTAGGGTCTACATTTCATGAGTCTGAGTAGGCATGGCATACAAAGTAAAAATGTCATAAGGCCTTTATCTAACATATCTCATACATCTACTGGGTAGGTCTTGATTGTTCACCTGATATATTGGGGCATCAATGTAGAATATTAGACACATCTAAGGGTGGATGCCTGGTCCATTTTAATGCTCTGGATTTCTTTTTATGGGTGAAGAAAACATGTATGAGATGATTTGTATGACCAAAGTGGACAGGTCTGAGGTCTCACGCATGATCAACTGAATTGTCTCAGGTGTCTTAACCTGAGTGAAGCAGTAATGTCAATGGTGATTTTCATGACTATGTGGACATGTCAGAGGTGATTTTCATGTTCAAGTGTACATGTATCAGGTGCTTCTCATGTTCAAGTAGACATGTCCTAGGTGTCACGTGTGACTAACTGGCTTGTCCCAAATGCCTTCGCCTGATCAAGGAGGGAATGTCTAGGGTGATTTTCCTGATCTAAGGGGACGTGTCTAGGGGATTGTGTATGATCAACTGGCTTTTCTTGGGTGTCTTCACCTGATCAAGGTGAACATATCTGAGGTGTTGTGCATGACCAGGCAGACATGTCAGACTGACTTGTTAGGAGGTCTTGTGGAGCTGTATTGGGTGTGTGTCACGGGTCTTTTAGAGACTGCAAACACCACTCATATCCCTCATTTCTATCTTCTTATATTTATTTTATGAAGTCTTGGGATCACGTGACTCCATAGAAGTGATGCATATAATTTTTTCTTGATTTTTCAAAGTTGTTTTGCATGATCAATATGGGTCGTGTGGAGAGTGTGAAAGAATATCATGGACATGCATGTCTTCTTATTCTTAGGGTGTCGCATGGTATTCCAAGCATACCTGGAGGCTTCCATGTCGTGAGGTGGACATGTATGGAATCATGTCCTAAAGCCATCGCATGTAAATATGGACATGTTTGCAGATGATTTCATGATCATTCTAACCCGTTGACGATTGATTCACATGACCAAAGTGTGTTGTCTTAGGAAGTCTTTGCATGATCAAGGAAGGAAGATCTGAGGTACCTTACATGACTGGAATGACATGTCCTTGGGTCATCGCATGACCATAGTGACATATCAGAAGGGGTGTCTCACTATCTTTTTGACTTGTCAATGGCTTGATACCTATTTATTTCATGAACTTGAGATCGGTACATAGAGGAGTCTACAAACTTGCACAAGGAAATCCTCATAATGTTGCAAACATAGAGGGACAGTCCCTTAGTTAATATGGGCAAGGATTTTCCCATGGATCCTTGGGTGTTCCAAAGACATACACACACATGTGAGGGGAACCCTATCCAAAGGGGCATGTGATGCTTGTCCACCCACACGATCACATGCCTCCCATTTTGGTCTTGAGATCGGCCCAAGGGTGATGCATTAAGGTTGTATATTCAATGTTTTCACATGCATGGATAGAGTATGTGTTGTATGGTGAAGGGTACATGGCCCATGGGACACGTACCCTTAATGTTGGTCCCTCTATTATGGGAGTTTGTGGGGTCCTCCACATCGAGGCAGCCATCTCTAAGGCCTCATGCAAAGTGGATGGGGTATTTCAAGAATGATCATGAAATGGAGGTTGTGCACTGAAGCCTTTATGTGCATGGGTAGAAGCATACACTTCATGGTGAGGGGTTCATGAAACATAGGCCGCACAACCTCAATACTTTTCCTCATGTCGAGGGTGTCCATGGGGGTGCTTCATGTTGAGGAGGACATGCTCAAGGCCACATACAGACGTTGTAGGCCATAGGAGGTTGTTTCCATGGTTGTGGACAGGGCCTTTCGATAGACCCAGTGGTCATACAACAGAGGTTGTATATCGAGGCCTTCACATGCATGCAAGGCTGGCCCAAGGGCAATCCCTGCAAGCCCATGGGCTAGAGCAACCGATGGAAGGGGAAACTCGCCACCTTCATCTATATCCCTCTCATTACACCGAACCACATTAATCCTCAGGCCTAAGGTGTTCCTATTTTCCATGCCCCAGATGCACACCTCCTAGCTTTTCAAGGCATTGTTCTTCGTCTGCTTCATCTGGATCTTCGGTACTATGATTCGTCCTGATCTTCCCCTAATTCGTGTTGTTCTTTGGTTATCCTATGCCTTTCCCATCACCACCTTCACCATCACATCCCCAGTACTGTGACTCCCATATACCCCATCATCACCTCCCCACCCCACTTCTTCCCCTACTACGCCTGTATAAAATCAAGTATATTTTATATTTTGTAATGTTTATCTTTTGAAATTAGAATTATTATTAACTTCTCCAACGAGAATACATCTAGTAGTGGTGGGAATTAGGGTTTCAATATACCTTGGCATGTGTATGGTCTTATTCAATGGGATATATTGGGAATTAATTTGACCAAGTATGTGGTTGGTGATTGGAATCCTCCATGATGTTTGATATGGCGAAAAATTGTAGTGTTATTAGGTATGTCACACTCTTTGTCTAATATGAAATAGCAGGGCTTCGGTTCAATCACTTTGTTGTTGCTGAAATTCATTTTTCCATGATATGCTCAGTTTTTTGATACTTGAATTGCTGGTTTATGTAGGCTCTTTGTCGCTATTTTAATTAACGCATTTATGTTCGTGAAGTTCTGATTGATTATGTATAGCTATCATTAGATTATTTTCTTTATCCAGAACCACTTTTTTGTGGCTAGGAAGTACCAAGATGTGATTTTTTCGATTTGATGTTTTTATTTCATGGGTACCCTCTGCCGCAAGTGTGGTATTGAATAAAAAAACTCTATATTTCTCCCAAAAGGGCAACATTTTCAATACTTGTCTTGGGAAACCATTTTTTCCAGGCCGGCCCTGCATGCATGGGCATGCATCACATGATTTCATGATCAATCATACGGGCATATGATCTTCAAATAGATCACACGACAGACCTTGAAAACACATATATGGGTTGCGTCCTCATCCGTATGGCCGACGGCCTTCACTACAGAGGGTCTTGCGATGGTCTCCACCATCACAGTGAGGAACTGTGGAGAGTGTTTTCAGGTCGAGATGATCATGTCTGGGAGACTTTGTGGAATCGTCGTAGTACAATGACTCTTGGGAGATTGGGGTTTATATTCTCACTAGTACATATCTACAGGCACTAGTATGGGTGCTTCATGCATTCCAAGACTCATGATGCATGAGATTGCATGACCTGGGAAGAGGCCATGTTGGAGGCCTCATGAGCATTCACAGGGGGGCAGTATGCGATCGTGTGATCATATGAGGATCACATGAAAGGTTCTTTAGAATACCATCTATGGAGGGTTTCCATTGGAGGGACTTCTCTTTATTACCTAGAGGTGTTCCCTGAAGGTGGTGGTCGGCACCTCTGTCCTTCAGCGTTTCCTCTTTTTTCAGAGGTCTTCCCCTATCCCCCCTTGTGTGTGTTTCTCGAAGATTTTTTTAAATAAGTTTTTTAAAAAAATATTTTTTTAAAACAGACTAGCTTGAAAGTTTTTAAAAAAATATTCCACAAATGTGGCATCCGTGATGCCGCCTTTGGGTATCGAGTGAAAGGAAGAATTTCCGATGCTTCCTTTCCCATATAACCAAAAAATATTACAAAAAATTATTTTTATTTTGTTTTGTTTTGTTTATATATATATATATAAACAAAAAAAATATAAAAAGAAAAATAAAATTTTCAGCAGAATTTATCAGCTATTTAAAATCCAGCAGTACTGCCATTACAGCAGTCAGGATTCTAACAAAAGCTCTCACCTAGGGCTCCCTTTTATAAGAGATCTTACCGTGGAAATAATTCTGCATTTCCAATGTGGCATTCTGGTTCTCCCTTTCCTGCGCAGAACATTCTGCATTTCTGATGTGGGATTCTGTTTCAAATATGTGACTTTGAAAGACTATAAAATATAAATTATAGGACCAATATAAATGAAACTTAAAACATGGATTAAACATATAAAACATAGTTGAAAGCATAAACTATTTTGTAAAAAATGATGATAAAATGATTTATAAGCTTTCAAAACCACCTACTTGAAACTTAAAAATGTTTCAAGTATGTGACTTTGAAAGCCTATAAAATATAAACTACAAGACCAATATATATATGAAACTTAATACATGGATTAAATATATAATAAATAGTTGAAAATAAAAAGAATTTCATAAAAAAATTTAATGGAAAATAATTTATAAGTTTTCAAAAACACCTACATGAAACCTAAAAATGTTTCAAGCACGTGACTTTGAAACCCTATAAAATATAAATTATTAGACCGATATAAATGAAAATTAAAACATGGATTAAACATATAACAAATAGTTGAAAATAAAAATAATTTCTTAAAAAATGTTCCTGAAAAATAATTTATAGGATTTCAGAACCACCTACTTGAAACATAAAAATGTTTCAAGTATGTGCCTTTGAAATCCTATAAAATACAAACTATAAGACCGATATAATTTAAAGTTCAAAAATGGATTAAACATATAATAAATTATTTAATTAGTTAATTATTAATTATTAATTACTAATTTATAATTACTAATTATAATGAATAATTAATAATTAATAGTTTTAATGAATACTTATAATGAATAATTATAATGAATAATTATAAAGAATAATTATATTACTAATTAACTAATTAATTATTATATAATAATTTTTAATAATTAATAATTAATAATTATAATGAATAATTATATTACTAATTAACTAATTAACTATTATATAATTAATAATTGCATTACCAATTAACTAATTAATTATTATATAATAATTTTCAATAAATACTAATTAATAATTATAATTAATAATTATTTTTTATAATTATATTACTAATTAACTAGTTATAAAAAGGGCATTGGCTCTATCTTTCACAAAAAATTAACTAATTAACTATTATATAATTAATAATTATATTACTAATTAACTAATTAGTTACTATATAATTAATGATTAATAATTACTTGTTAACTAATTACAAATTATATAATTAATAATTATATTACTAATTAACTAATTAATTATTATATAATTAATAATTATATTACTAAGTAACTAATTAATTATTAAATAATTAATAATTATATAACTAATTAACTAATTATATTACTAATTAACTAATTAATTATTATATAATTAATTTTTAATAATTACTAATTAATTAAATAATTATTATACAATTAATATTTATATAATTAATAATTATATTATTAATTAACTAATTAATAATTAACTAATTAACTAATTAATAATTAATAATTAATAATTATAATTACTAATTATAATGAATAATTATAATTTATAATTATATTACTAATTAACTAATTAACTATTATATAATTAATAATTATATTACCAATTAACTAATTAATTATTTTATAATAATTTTGAATAATTACTAATTATTAATTATAATGAATAAATATAATTTATAATTATATTACTAATTTACTAATTAACTATTATATACTGAATAATTATATTACTAATTAATTGGTTAATTATTATATAATTAATTATTAATAATTTCTAATTAACTAATTAATTATTATATAATTAATTATTAATAATATTAATTAAATAATTAAATAATTTATTATATGTTTAATCCATGTTTGAACTTTAAATTATATCAGTCTTATAGTTTTTATTTTATAGGCTTTCAAATACACATACTTGAAACATTTTTATGTTTCAAGTAGGTGGTTTTGAAAGCCTATAAATTATTTTTCATGAACATTTTTTACGATTTTTTTTTTATTTTCAACTATTTGTTATATTTTTAATCCATATTTTAAGTTTAATTTATATCGGTCTAATAGTTTATATTTTATAGGCTTTCAAAGTCACGTGTTTGAAACATTTTTAAGTTTCATGTAGGTGTCTTTGAAAACTTATAAATTATTTTCCATCAACATTTTTTATGAAATTATTTTTATTTTCAACTATTTTTTATATGTTTAATTCATGTATTAATATTCATTTATATTGGTCTTGTAGTTTATATTTTATAGGCTTTCAAATTCACATACTTGAAACATTTTTAAGATTCAAGTATGTGGTTTTGAAAGCTTATAAATCATTTTTCTATCATCATATTTTACAAAATTCTTTTTTTTCAACTATTTTTTATATTTTTAATCCATGTTTTAAGTTTCATTTATATTTCTCTTATAGTTTATATTTTATAGTCTTTCAAAGTCACATACTTGAAAGAGAATCCCACATCGTAAAGGTAAAATGTTCTACGCAGGAAAGGGAGAACCAGAATCCCACATCGGAAATGCAGGATAATTTATAGGGTAAGCTCTTTTATAAAAGGGATCCCCAGGTGAGAGCTTATGTCAGAATCCTGACTGTTGTAATGACAGTACTTCTGGATTTTAAAAAGCAGATAAATTCTGCTGAAAATTTTATTTTTATTTTTATATTTGTTTTGTTTATATATATATATATATCAAAACAATAAAAATAAAAATAAAAATTTTAAAATATTTTTTTTTGTTTTAGGTGAAAGGCGGTATCATGGATACTGGATTTGAGGTGTATTTAAAAAAAATAACCCATCATGTTTTACAAAATTATTTAAAAAAAAAACTTATAAAAAATCCATTTTTTGAGAGGTGAGGGGTTTATATAGGCCATGTGAGTTCGAGGGCGGTGCCTTTTTTATGGGATGAGGGAAATGTTTTCATGGTGCCGCATGTCAGGGAAAATCTAAAATAATTCAAATGAAAAACACATGGAGGTGGAAAGGGTTCAGAGTCATAAAACGACTCACAACAACTCATTGGTTGCCTTCATCTCAGTCGCATGATCATTGGTGATCATGCGACGGCTTCGAATCCATCCAGAGGCACTTGTAGAAGGATGGAAAGACTTACGGTAGTTTTTTACTAGTTGTCTTGGTTTGGTCGCATGATCAAGGAAGGATCGTGTGACAACCTTAGTTACTATTGGGGAGACTTGCGAGAGACCATTGGAGTTTTCGGATGCCTCTATTGGATGCTTCAGAGTCTTGATGTGAATACCAAAGAAGTGACAGCAACAAGGGGTGAGTTTTAGGTGTGTGTCTAACCGGGGTGTTGGGAGGTTAAAGACAATGGCTCATGTGGCGTGTGGACTCAGTTGGTTTGAGTTTTCAATCGGCGAGATCGAGCAGATGATTGGGATTAGCAGGAGAAGAGATCTGATGGTGCAGATCGTTGGTGGCTTGATCACACATCCCCGATTCAATCCTGCAGAAAAATATGCTTCCCACATCGAACCCCTGTAACTTCTTCCATTTCGATTATAATCCATTTAGTGGAGATTGATAGTTCAAGGTAGCAATGGGGTCAGCACCCATACCATATTTAGCACCTCCACCCACCGAGCCTCAGCCAACCTATATGTGCACATTCTTGTGGATGTGTGCATTTTGTTTGGTTGAGTTTTCCCAATTGGCTAGTGGGTTAGCCATATTTTTTTTGGGCGTGTGCACTCAATCCCTATACATTGTGGGAGGTATGCTCCCCTTCTTCTGGTCTACTAGTCAGCCTAGGATGATACCCTTAGGTGTGATCAGCCTGGTCCCACACGGGCCTTAGTTGAGTTTTCCCAACTGGTTGGTGGGCTAGCCATATTTTTTGTGATCAGTCTGGTCCCACATGGTCCTTGGTTGAGTTTTTTCCAACAGGATGGTGGTCTAGCCATATTTTTTGTGATCATCCTCGTCCCAAATGGGCCTTGGTTGAGTTTTCCAAACTGGTTGGTGGGCTAGCCATATTTTTTATGGGTGTGTTAACTTAAGCCCTATACATTGCAGGAGCTATGCTCCCCTTCTGTTGGTCTACTAGTTAGCATGGGATGATACCCTTAGGTGTGATCAACCTGGTCCCACATGGGATTTGGTTGAGTTTTCCCGACTGGCTAGTGGGCTAGCCATATTTTTTGTGATCAGCCTGGTCCCATATGGGCCTTGGTTGAGTTTTTCAAACTGGCTAGTGGGATAGCCATATTTTTTACGGGCATGTGCACTCAATCCCTATACATTGCGGGAGATATGCTCCCCTTCTGTCGGTCTACTAGTCAACCTAGGATGATACCCTTAGGTGTGATCATCCTAGTCCCACATGGCCCTTGGTTGAGTTTTCCCGACTGGCTGGTGGGCTAGCCATATTTTTTGTGATCATCCTGGTCCCACATGGGCCTTGGTTGAGTTTTCCCAACTGGCTGTTGGGCTAGCCATATTTTATGTGGGCATGTGCATTCAAGCCCTATACATTGCGGGAGATATTCTCCCCTTATTTTGGTCCACTAGTCAGTCCGGGATGATACCCTAAGGTATGATCAGCCTAGTCCCACATGAGCCTTGGTTGAGTTTTCCCTACTGGCCGGTGGGCCAGCCATATTTTTTGGCTAGTGGTGGTATCAAACTCTAATAAAAATGAAATTTTTAGTGGAATTTTTCTTCCAATATATATTTCTTTAAAACATAGGTTTTCATGTATGGACTCCTCCATATATTAATTCATCGTCTAGCATAGCTCTTGGAACTTCAGTGGAAAAGTGGTACATGCAAAAATAATGGTGCCAACAAATTCCCCCCTTAGAATTAGATTCGTCGGAATGAAAGAATTTGATTATAAGGTAAACATAGATCACTTTGTCATGCATCTAAATATCTAATGATCCATAGTACTGAACTCCTTGAGAGGATCTATCCTGGGTATGTATGAGAAGTTCTCAAGTTCTATGAAGATGATACATCTAGCCACAGTTTCTCAGCTGAATCAAATATGGGAAATATATTTGACATAGGGAATGGATACCCTGAAATTGGAATGTATATTAAAATTACAAAATGAAATAGGGATAGGGTGGAATGGAACTTGTGGATGGATCCAAAGTAAAATAATTGGATATCACTATGTATCCCATGAGGATGGGAATCAAGTCGTGCATAGTTCTTGTTGGACTCACCTGTTTTGATAATCCCAAATCATGTTTAAATACTGATCATGATATATCAAGTCATTTGATAATCCTTTTTAATCTGTATTCATATTATTTATCCTGTACAATTTATATTTTTGGTCTCATAACTTTGTAGCAACAGCTTACAGTTTACATTTCTCTAAGTACAAGTTCACTATTACAGGATACTAATAAGAGCCTTCTGTTCAAGGTTATCGTTATAGCTCACTGTTACTCTAGGTCATTGTTGGTAAAAGGTCACCTTTGAAGATCTACTGTCACTATTATAAGATACCGGTATAAGTTCACTGTCACAAGTATACCGTTGATCTGCTTATCAAAGCTTACAAATAGAGTCATCGTTATAAGGTCACTATTGTGACAAGGCTTCTATTAGAAGTCCACTGTCAGACTCTTTCTCAAGTCTTCTATTAAGATCTTCACAGTTCAAATCTACCATTGGACATGTCTACCGTTAGTAGAAGTTTACCGCTAAACAACTACTACCGTTGATGTAGTCCACTGTTGTTCAAAGTCTACTGCTAGTAGAAGTATACTAATGGACATAATCCATTGTTAATGAAGTTACCTATTAAGATAGTCTACCACTGGAAAGGTCACTGTTGAAGTAGTCTGATGTTACAGAGCTATCGTTAGAAGCCTACTATTGAATTCTACCGCTGATCAAACTTACTGACTGAAGCCTACAATTAAAGGTCTACTGTGAGCCTACCGATGAAGTCCATAGTTGAAGAACCTACCGATGAAGTCCACTGTTAAAGAGATACTATTACACAGAGTAACAGCTACCGATACAAGGCATCCACTAATACAAAGTCCACCGTTACAAGTCTACCGACAGAGATCTACTGTTTTAAGATGACTATTAACCAGTCACTGCTACTCAAACTCTATACCTTTTCAATATTATTAATATAATGCTAACGGTTATTTTTTATGATTTTAATGAATGTGTTAGTAATTAATAATGTTGTTGTCTTTTCATGAACCATACCTAGTACCTGTAAAATGGTAATCATTCCTGTTGACTTATAAAAGGGAACCTCAAAGATGAACAAGATATTAGAAGTCCTTCCATACATATACGAACCAACCTAGCGATAAAAAAAGACTTACATGCATAGAAGAAGAAGGAAGGCTACATACTGAATCCAAAGAACTTGAACATTCAATGAGTAAAAGAGCTTCTGACTTGAAAAGCTGATCATCTCTACATCCAGAAGTCAGAACCTAGAAGTTGCGACACTCTGTTTTGGAGGAAACTTGCAGAGAAGGACCAAAACTTCATCTCCTTCATTCCAACGAGTCCAGAGATGATTTTTCAACACACAGAGCATTCTAAACTTCTTCCCAATATCTTTATCTCTACTGTGTTTAAGTATTTTACATTTGTGAGCAGTGTGTATGTCATACACACACTAAATCTTGTTCTTGAACTGAGGGATGCTGAAAATCCCCATTCCAAACTCTCTTTACATTTTTTTCCCACACATAAACTATGGAAGAAGCCTAGTGTGTCTTGGTAGTTTTTTTCCCACATATAACTATGTTAGAGATTGTCAAACCTGGACAGTTTGTGAAAACTGTTGTAAATCCCGACACAGGCTGTGTATCATTCTTATTATAATTTCTTGGTGGTAGGTGATCACCAAGTGGAGAGGACTAGGTCTTGACTTAAGACTGAACCTCTTGTTTAAACTGTTATGTTCAAACTTTCAATTACTCTGTTTTACATTTATCCGCTGCTTATATTTTCAAAGACAGAAATCTGTTTTTACATTCACTATGATAGTTAGTTTTGGTTAGTGTTTATATGTGATTCTTTTAGTAAACTTGTTTCAAAAGTTGACTTAGTACACACACTGATTCAACTGAGGAGTAATCAACCCTTGAGAAACCTGTTGAACAATAAATCACTTATATCTCTAATACCTTAATTAAATTGGATGTTTTAATTTGGAGGATTTTAATCCTAAAATTTTTTAATAGAAATTTTAATTGGAACTCAATTCACCTCCTTCTTGAGTATCCACTCCGACCAACAGTTCTGAAATATATCACTATGCATATCAAACTCATATATAGGATCATAGGTTCATTGATATGGAACTCAATTAATAATTTCCTTACATAGATCTAGATCATACGTAAGAGAGGAAATGTCACCATCTTGTGATAAAATCCCTATTGGAGAGTCGTGTCTTAGTGGAGATATTGATTAGATCATCAACTATGATTGTCCTTCATGTGTAACACCAAACAAATCCAATTTATTAGATTTGATTCCTTGACTTACAATAGGTTTATTTTTTAGAAAAGTTGATGAATTCCCAGTAACATGAAATACTTCATTGACGCTCCTCCTCTAGTAGTCTTGAGATCATCTGGTCTATGAGGAAAATTTGGACAAGGTATCCTTCCCAAATGTGGAATTATCTAACTTTTTCCTAAGTCAAGGGACTTAGTGAGCATAGATTTATTTTTGATGAGGCTATATAGGGTCCCCACAAGTTTTGTATCTTTTCTTTTTTTTTACCTAAATTTTTCTTAAGCTTCATATGGGGGAAGGCTTAGTAGGCATGGACTTGTATTTTTCTCAAGTCTCCTTCTTATAGGTTTTCTACCCAACAAGTTTTTATGCCTCTTTCATTTTATAGATGATCAATATTTCTTGGATCACACAAAGTATGTGTCCAATGAGTGGGAATTCAAATTTGACCAATATTCCTTTATCAGGTTTTCACCTTGGTGAGCATTATGTCTCCTTCTATTCTAAGGTCTTGAAAGTTAGATCATCATTATGATGTAGTTTAGGGTCTTCCAGTTCAGACCTTTAGGATGCCATGTAGTTTAAATTCTTACCTTTGGGAATTTTGGTGTTCCATGTAGTTTAAAGTCTTATCGCCATGAATTTTGGTGTGTCGTGTAGTTTAAAGCCTTAATACTAGGAATTTTACATAATATGGGGCTGGATAACTAGGGGTGACTCAAAACACTATGTGGTGCTTAGTTCTATCATGGTGTTGTCGGGGCTCATGAGGATTGGAGTTCCTTTCTTACAAGGAGGACATGTATTTAGTTGGAAGGTTAAATCCCTTATGTATTGATAGCATGGCCAATAAAATCTGGTCTCCACACTTTTCTAAGGGTAATAAAAGATTTATTAGGTGGAAATGGTTGAGGGTAAAATATTAGGGAATCTAGGCCTGCCTGGATAGTTGAAATGTGGGTGATGTAAATCACAACTCAGAAGCTTAATCCAAAGGATATGGAATGGGGGAGAAATGTTGGGTATATCTGTTGACACTATTGGGGTGTTAGGTTCTTCCACAGTGTTTTTGAGTCTCACAAGGATTATAAGGGACTTTATACTGGGCCAAGATGTCTTCGATTGGTGGGTCTGAGCCCTTGCATCAATAGCATGGCCAAGTAGAGAGATCTCTTTTCCTTTACAAGGGTTGTGAGATATTATGAAGGCTCAAACATCAAGATGATGAAGTTGGATATGAAAGGAAGACTATATAGGAAGTGTTATAGAACCCTAGGGAAACTTATATCTTGATTGAATAACTCAATCTCTATGCCTTGTAGTTTTTAATCACGAGGTGTGAGCCACCAAAAGGTTCAAGAATAAATGGCCACATTATAGGTCTGAGAATGGGTACAAAACATGTTTATGTAGTGTTGAGGATATCGAATCCACTTGGATAGTCTGATATAGAGACTATAAATCATAATCCAAAGTTCTCAGGTCACAAGGAAGGTATGGGATAGTCATTCAGGGGTAACCTATAACACAATGGGGTGCTGGTTTCCACCTTGGTGACATTGGGCTCACAAGAATCAGAAATCTCTTTATGTCGAGCTAAGATGTCTCTGGTTGGTGGGTCTGAGCCCTCGCATCAATAGCATGTCCAACTGGAGAAATATCTTTTCCTCTTCAAGGTTAATGAAAGGTTTGTGACGATATGAGACACTTCAGATTATAAAGTGGGATATATGTAAAATGTAAGATCCAAGAAGGGTTTGAGCACACTAAAAGTCATGCCACCACCTTTTGAACATATTCTCATGGTGAGGAGTTGTGAAGAATCATTGCTCTCATTTTTTTCCTAGACCAGGGGGTCTAAAGAGCATATATTGGATTTTTATAGTGTTACATAGTAGACCCTAGGAGCTTTATTCCTCATTCACTTATGCCATAAGTTTTTCCTAAAATCTATAGATGGCAATTTTAGCGTATAATTACTCGACTTTTTTCTCAGGTCACCCTTTACAAGTTTTCGGCCTAATGAGTTTTGTGTCTATTTTGTTAGCATTTTAAGGTCTTTTGGTTTGGACCACTATGTTCTAGAGTTTAAATTCATATAGATTTGACAAAATTTTGAGCGTTTTAAGGTCATTACACTTGGACCTAATATGGGGATGATACAAAAGATGATCATTGTGATTCCCAGGGTCAAGAGTACTCCAACGCCCCTCTGAGTGGGTGGTAGAGGTGTTGTAAATCATGGGTCAAGGTTATAAAGTCATGAGTGATGATATGGTACAATCATTCTGGGGTAACCTATAACACAATGGGGTATTGGGTTCCACCTTGGTGATGTTAGGATCATGAGAATTATAAAACACTTTACACCAGGCCAAGATGTCTCTTGTCGGTGGTTATGAGCCCTCGCATCAATAGCATGGCCAAACAGAGAGATCAGTTTTCTTATTCAAGGTTAGTGAAAGATTTACAATGACCTGAGACACTTGATACATGAAGTGTGGAACATGGATTGAGGTTCTTAGAATGATGATGGAATCACTCTATTCTCTGGTTGGGTAGGGTAAGGCTCTTGTGGTCCTTTAATAAAGAGGGGCTATGAATGATGACCTACACAGTTTATTATCATATAGTGGGACATGCTACCATGCATTTTAACATCTTGTGGTGAGGAATCGCTTCCATTTAGTTTATCATCATGAGGTAAGTATGAGGGTGTACCTACGTGAATAAATAGGAATGTATGAGGTCTGTGAAGTATCGGGTTTGAACCTCGGGGAGTTTCCTGTGTATCCCAATTGGTTGGGAATCAAAGTTCATGTAGTTCTTGGAGAACCATATAGTTTAATGTCATCAAGTGAGGATGTAAGTTTCAGTGCATTTTGTTGTCATGCGGCTAGGACAACAGAGGGATAATGTCCTAAATAAGGATACTCATGGCATGGTAGAATATACCCGACGTGAATGGGGACAAAATAGTTTAACACCACACCATGTGCACTTCTGGAGAGGACATGGTCCAAGAGGCCAAAAAGGATATGGAATGATTTATGGTGCATGGGGATGGACCCGAAGAAAAAAAGTCTAAGTGTTCCTATGTATCCTTTGAGGGATGGAATCGAGCCACACATAGTTCTTGATATTCCATGTAGTTTAATGTCATGTAGGGATGAAGAAGATAGAACTGATGTGAATGAGGTCCAAAGATACCCACACCATGCCATATAGTTTAACATCATGAAGTAAGGTTAGAGGGTGACAACGCGGTTTATTTTTATGCATCTAGGACAACAAAGGGGGATAGTTCCCCAAAGGGGATGTGCAAGGTATGGTAAAACAAACCCAATGTGAATGGGGACCAAAGAGATCGACACTATGTCATTCATCCCTGAAGGGGAATTAGGCCAAGGGGCAAGAAAGGTCAAAGGGGCCTAGTGATGGACTTGAGGAAAAATTCCTAGGCATCCCTACATATCCCATGAGGATGGGAATCAATATAAGTGTAGTTCTTGATATTCCATACAGTTTAACATTGTGTGGGGAGGATGAAGGTCACCCAATATAAATGGGATGGATGCCATGGGTCTATGCAGTTTTATGCCATGTGGTAAAGACGTTAGATCACCCGATGTGAAAGGAAGATAATCCTATGGATGGACCTATAAATGGGGATTCAGAAATCACTATGTATCTCATTGAGAATGAGAATCAAGTCTCATGTAGTTCTTGAAATGTTGGTGTGGTAGGAGACTGACACCAGCAATGGTGTTACTCTCAGATGAGGTCCACAAGAGCATATAGTTTTATGTCATGTTGGGGACATTGACCATTAAGTTTAACATCATGTGGAAAAGTAATCATTGAACACCTTTTTATCTCCCTATATTTAGGATGATAATGGGTTCATCCCAAGCCTTCACACCCTATTTTTTGTGGGGAAACCCTTATTGGAATTCTTAAGCCCACATAAGCTATGCTCGATGAAAGAAACAAGGAATTATAAGGACCCCTACCACTATTTAGAGGAATTGAGAATAGGATGGGAGTATTTTATTTCATGTGGTGCCTGGTCCAAGACATAAGATCAACGTGTCCATATATATCCCATAAGGATGGGAATCAAGCCGTACGTAGTTCTAGAGAGACTGTGTAGTTTAACGTCATACAGTGAGGACTTATCTACACCGTTTATTATCATGTGTGAGACATTCCATGAAGTTTAATATCATGTGGAAAGGATGATTTCCATGCATATTAACATATTGTGGTAAGGACTTTGCACCATAGTTTAACTTCATACTACGGGGACATACACAGACATTTTAGGGTCATGTGCCTCAGACCATAAGATGAATCTCTTAATGTGGATATGTGTAGTGGGGTGTCATGAAGAAACCCAATGTGAATGAGGAAAAAAAGTTCTCAGCCACACCATGAACCTTTCTGGGAAAACTCAGGCTAAAGGGCCAAAAAAAGGTTTATGTCTGTGTTTGGGCCCAAAGACAAAATGCATGGGTGTCGCTACGTATCCCATGATGACAGGAATCAAGCCACACATAGTTCTGGGAAAGGAGATACTCTAAATAGGTTTGGCCCATACATCGAGGTGGGAATTATCTTCAATTGACAGTTGCATCTAAGCCTGATATTGGAGATTCGGGCATTACTACGTATCCTATATGGATAGGAATCAAGCTACATATGGTTCTTGAAGTACCATGCAGTTTAATGTCGTGTGGCAAGGAATTACTCCCATGCAGTTTAATGTCATGAATTAAGGACATATTTCCATGTAGTTTAATGTCATGCATTAAGTATGAGACATGTCACATGGTTTAACATCTTGCAGTGAGGACGTTGGCCCCATACAGTTTAACTTCATGTAGTCAGGACATGGGCCATGTGACCTATCAGAAGAGTAGCTCATTCGAAGGAGCTCAGAAAAATCTTATTCATATTTCATGAGTCTCTAGATCCTTAAATTCTATCAAACCTATGGATACCTATTCCTCCAACTGATCCTTGAAGACAAAGAAGTTTTCGATTATGTGCCTGAGACATTGGTGGTAAGGGTAATAGTCGTCATGTCCTACCAACCCTTTCTTATTCATTTTCCTCATCATTGGGAGTTTCATCAAACCAATTTCTATAGCGCAATAAAAATATTTAGAGACATGATTTTTTTGTAAATAATAGGCTTTATCCAATCTTGCATCGAGAGATAGTTGTTTCTCCTTGGGAGGTACGGAAATTGTGCTCTGTCACATGATCAGTTATCCCTACTTATAATGATCTGGTGGATGGAGTGGGGATTTAGGTGTTGGTGGTTACAGTATCCCCATTTACATCTACTCTTGAATCTAGTCTTTGAAGGAAAACAAATCTTCATTGTATGCCTGAGACGCCAATGGTAGGGGAAATAATCATCATGGTTTACCAACCCTTCCTCATTCAGCTTCCTCGCTGCTGGGAGTCTCAACAAACCATTCTCCATGGAATAGTTGAAATACCCGAGAAGATGTTTGGCTTGGAAGGAATATACTTTTAACTTCCTATCTTCTAGATAGGGGTGACTAGACTACTTCTCCCATATATTATCAATGCCATTTTGGGTGCGTGACTGAGTTTGGAATCTGGGGTATGGAATCCCGGTCTCTATTGATCTAGGGGAAAGTGCTGGAGCTTTTGGGGTCTTAGATGATTCAGACACTTCCCATTGATTAAAATTCCTTGACTCCCCTGAAGGTTTTTTGGTGACACCTGAGGTCAGATGGATTTTAGAATACCCCCGATGTAAAGGTGGAAAATATGGGAATGCCCCCAGCCCTTCGGGCTAGGGTGAGGTGGAGCAATTTTTGGATTTTTCCTAATGAGGGGATGACAAATATGAAAATCCCCTTAGCCATGTGGGTTGGGGAACTTCACTACAAGGGTGGATTCTATAAGTGTTCATAGGCTCATCATCCCTGAGTGGAGATATTAGGAGTATTCCCACAATTATATCCTGGATATCCCTATTCTATTGTTTAAGTTTATCGATATGTTCTTTTGTAGAGATGGATTTTTTATCCTTAAGTGGATGGCTAGCGGAATCCATGAAAATACCCCTTCCTATATCGGTGGTATGGTGAG
This sequence comes from Viscum album, assembly GCA_963277665.1. Lineage (NCBI taxonomy): Eukaryota > Viridiplantae > Streptophyta > Magnoliopsida > Santalales > Viscaceae > Viscum > Viscum album. The sequence goes on along the minus strand of OY728155.1, from coordinate 1,632,041,293 downwards.
GGGATGATGATGGGGGTTCTAATGTGGATCCTAGAGACTAAATACACTATCGCCAATGTTCATAAGATTCATTGTCTTTCCCCTTCAGAATACCAGTAAGATTGGTAATGCCTTTTACAAATGTCTGGTGGATACCATTGAGCCCTTATGCTATCGTTCTAGTAGCAGGAGGTGGGTCAAACTATGGTGACCCATATGACTGTAGTAGGGTGTGATTGTACCCTTCAGAAGTATGCTCGCATGGATATAGTGGGGAATCTCTGGACCTGACTAATATCATATTGACTGAAACACAAGAAGGCCGGTGTTCCCCATCGATGGGGTTCCTCATTTGGCATGTCAGTTCTTAATATACTATTTGAGGGGTCGGTGCCCATGATACTGTTTGAGGGTTTGGTTCCCATGATATCGTTCGATGGTTTGGTTCCCATGATAAAGACGGTCCCAGGGTAAAATATGGTAAAAATTCCCCCATCCCTATAGGTTGGGGTGCTCCTTGGGATTTTGCAGTCACTACGACTAGCTAAGGTGAAGCCAGAGGCTCTTGAATGGAAATGATCTGGGACTGGTCTTAGGACACTGTTGAGATGCACTAGTGGACCTCAGTAAGTTTGGTGGTAGTAGGGATATGAGCCTACTCTAGAGTTGCATTGTCTGGATACCCCAGGTGGGCTCTCCTACTGGGTTCTTCATCTTGGATAGTCAGTGTAGGCATCACATCCTTCAAAAATCCTTGTGGGATCATGGTCACATTTTGGATATGATGGTCAGAATGGATGTGATCCCTCCCAGATAGCTCTTGTGTCGTTGATTTATCATGTTGACCATCCTTATATGCCTCTCTTATATACAGAAGGTGCATGTCGCTGCCTTCCAGTGATAGGTTCTCAAAGTGGTTAGAGGTGGTAATGAAGGTCATTTCCTCTCTCGTGTCCTATCATAGGAAATATGGTCAACAAGAATATATCCTTTGAAGTATTTCATGAGCTAATTCTAGAGTCATGATAGAGATTTTGATGTGTCATTCCCATCCCAAGATGTTCTCTAATCGATGACAGAAGTAGTGTGTTGGTGAAAATGTGTGTTAGGGCCTCAGGATTAAAGTAGCTTGTACAGTGATCTCAGAACCTGTAGGCACATTCTAGGACGTCATGACGATTATAAGGAATATTAAGAAGTCCTGGAGGGAGGAAAATGAGACACATTATCATTAAATCATCATATATAAGAGTAACTTTTGGATCAATAACTTTCACAATTAAAGGATAAAGAGGTGATCCATTATTTTCCACGTGAGGTTTAGTGAAGTTAAAAGAAACACGTCGAGTCTATTTTTTTGTTGTGTAATGAGCACAACATAAACTGGATTGATTGGAACTGGGGTACTCTATCCTTTTTTATCCTTGAAAGGGGTGAAACGGTTAAAGGAATTCACATCGAGTTCGCTATTTTTGTTTCGTCATATTTTAGGGAGTGGAATGGTTTTTTCTCATCATGTTACCATTGTCACTTTTCCTTGAAACTCCCAATGGTTCCCCCATCCATAGTTGGGTACAAACCTACCTTCCAAAGGTCAGCGGTCACCTGGGTTTTCAATCCCAGTGACTCTTGGGGACTCGCGTTGGTCGAGAGTATGGGAGTTCGATCTCATCTCACCCTTTGGAGGGGAAATTGTTTCCTACTCTAGGACTCTCTTATAGATTTAAGACATATTCATGAAATACTTCTCTGACCCTAATATGGGACTTATTACCACTATGTAAATGAATTGATTATGAACATGTATCAATAGGGATTATCATGTGCATATCACGGGTTATTTATCTCTCTCTTATTTAATTCTGATGCTTTGTACTATGGCCATGCTTGAGCACTCTGGAATTTATTATTGTCCAGGGGGTGGTTGGTGTCTTAGAGATGTGATTGAACCCCTATGAGGAATCCTACGTATCCTATAATAATAGGAATAAAAACCCACATAGATCATTTTACATAGTTTAATGTCATATAACTAGACCCATACATGTAGTTTAACTTCATACGGTAAGGATGTAAATATCAGGCTTGGACCTCAATAAGGCATCCTACATATCCTATTTAATACAAGAATCTAAGTTCAAAAAGTTCTTATAGTGGGTGTATGTTTCATGATTCCTATGAGTATAGATGGGATGTAATCAGGAATATATCCCAGAGGTGATAATCCCGTGTTGGGGGAATCCTAATCATGCCATTAGTACAATCGTTACTAACCTCTAAGCCCATGTGAGTCATGATCAGTGTGGGAAACAAGAGATATTGGTAGATTGGACATGTTTCATGAGATTATATCTTCATGGGGCTTACACGTTAAAGTTTCCCTTTGATAGGAATGATCATCTATCCCATGTAAGATATGGTATGGGAGATCAGGACTCAAGAAGGATTCCTGCGTATCTCAAATATGACAGGAATCATAGTCTTCATACTTCAGTTCATCTCAAATCATATGATGGATTTAAGGTTCATGGGTTCATGGTCGAAGCTTATACTCAGAATGATGCCTTTTCATGAGTCCGCTTCTCATCTACTAATGGATGAACAAGAACGGTATAATTACAATGGGGATTTAATCTCGTAAGCTATGAACAATCAAAATAGAAAAGTACTTACACCGGATTGGATACCCATTGGAGCTTGGGCCTTAATAAGGATTCCTACATATCCCGATTATGGAAGGAATTAGAGTTCTCATAGTTCATATGTTCCTTAACCCACTGATAGGCTATATTATGTGATCATGCTTGGAAACATCCTGTACATACCTAGGATTTTAGGGGATTATACCAAAATGGATACCTTGTCAATGGGGGAATATTATATTATGTTGATGAGTGGGGATTACACTCCAGGGTTTCCCATGATTGGTTCACTCATGCCATGCTACTAGTTTGGGCTTACACTCTAGGGCTGCTGGATTGGTATGTTCATATAATATCATTAGTCAGGGCTTACACTTTCACACTACCCAATTGGTGTACTCATTGGTCGGTACTTACACTCTGAGGTTTCCCATGATTGGTTCACTCATTCTCCATCCTCTAGCAGATTAAAGAGAGGTGATGATGACCAGGATGGGTTGTCTGAGAGCTTGATATTTGTGGGGTTTCATGAATTCATAGTCTCAGATCATCAGGGACCTTCCTTCATATAAGGAGAATTTGTTTGAGGATTCTTAGCTAGGTTCCACATGGAATGAGTCTAAGTAGGCATGGCATAGAATGTGAACATGTCATAAGGTCTTTGACTAACATATCTCGGCCATCTACTGAGCAGGTATTGATTGTTCACCCAATATGTTGGGGAATCAATATAGAATTTTAGACACATCTAATGGTGGATTCCTAGTCCATTTTCATGTTCTATATATCTTCTCATAGGCAAAAAAACATGTTTGAGATGATTCGCATGACCAAAGTGGACAGGTATGAGGTCTTGCGCATGATCAACCAAATTGTCTTGGGTGTCTTCTTCTGAGTGAAGCAGTCATGTCAATGGTGCTTCGCATGACTAGGTGGACATGTTAGGGGTGCTTCACATGTTCAGGTGGACATGTCAAGGGTTCTTCACATGTTCAAGTAGACATGTCCCAGGTGTCGCGCATGACCAACTGGCTTGTCCTAGATGCCTTCGCCTTATCATGGAGGGCACGTCTGGGGTTCTTCACATGATCAAAGGGGACATGTCTAGGGGCTTGAACATGATATACTGGCTTGTCTCAGGTGTCTTCATCTAATCAAGGTGAACATGTTCGAGGTGTTGCACATGACCAGGTGGACATCATAGTCTAACTTATCAAGAGGTCTTACGGAGCTGCGCTGGGGGCGTGTCACATGTCTTTTAGAGACCATGAACACCACTTTCCTATCTCCTTTTTATATTCTTCACTTTATTTTATAAAGTCCTAGGATCATATGACTTTATACTAGTGATTCATATGATTTTTACTTTATTTTTCAAATTTTATTCACATGACCGATATGGGTCGAATGGAGAGTGCACAATCATATCATGGAAATGTCTATCTGCTTATTCTTAGGGTGCCTCATGATTGTCCTGGCATACATAGAGGCCTCCATGTCATGAGGTGGACATGTATGGGGTCCTATCTTAGAGCCATTTCATGTCAATATGGACATGTTTGTGGATGATCGTATGATCATTCTAACACATCGATGACTTGTTAGGATGACCAAAGTGTGTTGTCTTATGATGTCTTCACATGATCAAGGAAGGAAGCTCTGAGGTACCTCACATGACTAGTATGAATTGTCCTTGGGTCATCACATGACCATGGTGACATATCAAAAGGGGTGTCGCGAGACCTACCCGATTTGTCTGAGGATTTCCGTGTGATTCACATGGCATTTGTCTAGGGGCGTCGTGAGACCATCGAAGGGTATCATGAGTGTGCTTGGGGTATTGTGATTATCCAAGTATCACAAGTGCATATCCAAAGGGATTATGCCTTAAGTTTCATGGGAGGCATATGTGCTTGAGTGATCATTCTAAAGGAGTACATCGTAGGGTTTTCATGGTGAGGGTAGGCCTTGTCCATGGGCTTCTTCTTTCACTAAGGGGATGTTTTCATGATACCTCTTTGTCGCATGAACTCAAGATGGGCTCACAGAGAAGTTTGAAGACTTGCACAAAGACATCCTCATAATGCCATGATCATGGAGGGAGGGTACCTTGGTGCATATGGGAAATTCTTTTACCATGGATCCTTAGGTGTTCCAAATTCGTACACACACATGTGAGAGGTATCCTGTCCAAAAGGGGTCATGTGATGCTTTTCCACCCACATGATTTAATTCCTCCTATTTAGGTTTTGCGATTGGTCTTAGGGTGATGCATGAAGGCTTCATATTCAAAGTCTTCATGTGCATAGATAAGGGTATGTGTTGCAAAGGGAAGTGAGCATGGATTGTGGTCCGCATACCCTTATTGTCGGTCCCTCTATTAGGGGAGTATGTGGGGATCCTCCACATCTAGGAAACCATATCTAAGGATGTATGTATAATGGATAGGGTCTTGAGACCATGATCATGGAATGGAGGTTGTGCACCAAAGCCTTTATGTTCATGGGTAGAAGAATGCATTACATGGTGAGGGGTGCATGGCCCATAGGCCTCACACCCTCATTACTTTTAATCATGTAGAGGGTGTCTGTGGTGGTACTCAATGTTGAGTCAGACATGCTCAAGGCTACATTAAGATTCTATGGGCCACATGAGGTTTTTTTCATGGTCATGGATAGGGTATTGTGACAAACCCAGTGGTCATGCAATGGAGGCTGTATATCGAGGCCTTCACATGCATGGGAATGAACCACATGATTGCATGATCATTCATGTGGGTGCATTATAATTAAATAGATCAAACAACGGACCCTGAAAACACATATACGGGTGGTTTCCTTTTCTGTATGGCCATCATTCTTCACCATAGAGGGTTTTGCGATAGTCTCTACCATCACACTGAGGAACTGCGGTGAGTGTTTGTGGGTCGAGATGATCATGTTTGGTGGACTTTTTTGAGTCTCTACAGGACAAGGATTCTTGGGATATAAGGTTTTATATGCTCATTGGTACATATCTATGGGCACCAGTATGGGGGCTTCATGCATTCCAAGACCTGCATCGCATGTGATCATGTGATCTGGGAAGAGGCCTTACTGGAGGCTTCATGAGCATTCAAAGGGGGGTGTTATGTGATCGCATGATCATATGAGGATCACATGATAGGTTATTTAGAATACCTTCTATGTTAGATTATTTCATGAGGTACTTCTCTTCATTACCTGGAGACGTTCCCTGAAGGCAGCGGGCGGTGCCTCTATCCTTCTATATTTCCCCTTTTTTCATAGCTCTTCTCCTCTCCCCCATTGCATGCCTTTTTTTGGAGGTGAGGGGGTTTATATAGGATTCATGATGCTAAGTTCATTGACAATTTTTATGGTATGAGGGAAACATTCTCATGTTGTCGCATGTCCAGGAAAAATATGAAATAATTCGAATGAAAAACACATGGAGGCTGAAAGGGTTCAAGATCTTAAAACGACTTGAAACAACCCATTGGTTTCATCCTTCTTAGTCACATAATCAAGGGTGATCATGAAATAGATTCAAATCCATCTAGAGGGGATCATGGAAGTATGGAAAGAATCTTGGTAGTTGTTTACTAGTTTTCTTGGTTTGATCGCATGATCAAGGAAGGATTGTGCGATGACCTTAGTTATTGTTGGGGAGACTTGTGAGAGATCATCGAAGGTCACAAATGCCTCTATTGGATGCTTCAAAGTCTTGATGTGAATTTCAGAGAAGTGGTAGCAATAAGGGGTGAGTTTCAGGTGTTCATTGAACCAGGGTGTCCAAAGGTCGAATACGATGACTCATGCGGCGCGCGAACTCAGTTGGTTTGAGTTTGCAATCAGTGAGATCGAGCGGACAACTGGGATTAGTAGGTGGAGATATCTGATGGCACCAATCATTGGTGGCTTGATTGGATGGCCTCGATTCAATCCCATAGAAACATTTACATCCTACATCGAACCCCTGTGACTTCTTATGTTCAGCTTATAATCCATTTCGTGGAGGCTGCTAGTTCGAGATAGCAATGGAGTCGGTACCCATACCATATGCAGTACTTCCAGCCAGCGAGCCTCGTCCCACCTATATGAGTGCATGCCTACGGGTATGTGTACTTAAGACGTATACATGTGCCCTATGTATTCCTTGCATGATCTATTATTCCTTTCTGCCAATTCACTGGTTGGCCTAGGCTAATTACCTTAGGTGTGGTTGACCAAGTCTCACATGGTCCTTGGTTGAGTTGGCTCGGCTGCCTAGTGGCCATATTTTTTGGCTGCACGACTCTTGGATCTTTGGTGGAAAAGTGGGACATGAAAAAATAGATATTCCAACATGGGGATAATTATAAAAAATTGAAATTATATGTTATATATAAACTCAAATAAGTTTAACTAATCTTATATATTATTTTTTTTCCAGATATGAGGATGATTAAAAAATTAATTATAAATTTTTAGGATAATTTTGGCGGCTTTCAATAAAAAACCTCATTTTGTTTTATCATTTAGTATTATATAAATATATTAGTTTCAGAACATAAAAAATGTTATAACATACATTTTAAAATATTTTTCAACCATTATAATGGTTTTATGACCAGCCTTGAAGTGAATAAAGAAATATGAAAACTTGTCTTCCTCGAGGGTGATAAATTAACACCTCACATATGATGTTTTCATTTTTAGAATAAAAGGGATAGAAGAATAGGTTTGATGATGTACTATTACATTAACATGATAAAATTATAGTATATATAAGATGCTTGATTTATCATTCCACTTGGATAAGTTGACGTGAGGAGGGAATAAGGAAAGAAAATAAATTGAAAAGAGATTAAAAGAAAAAGAAAGAGGAATTTACCACTTGAATTCTTCTCCTTGAGAACCTCCTTTGGGAAATTGTATTTGGTCTTTTGTTGTGACCAAAGGCTCTTGGACACGGGGGAGAATCTTGGGAAGAGTATTGGTCAGAATTTGTATAAGGATAAAATATTTTAAGGTGTGAGGAGAATAGGTGGTTAGGGGTGGTATTTATTGTGGAGGAGAGGGGTGTTTTTTGATTATTTGATTCATTAGTTTATTATTTTAGATCAAGAATATGAATATTTTGAAACTTATAACTAAATATATTAAATAATTGAGGAGGTTTCGAGATTATGTTCTTACATCACCCATACATCATCTATGAGTCAATAATTCATCTATTTTTTCAAATCCCGTAAATTACCGTATTTCACTATTCACTGGAATTTCAACTATTTTAGAGAAATACAAAAAATTCACCTGAACCATTTTATATTTTTTAGAATTAAAAAATTAAAACCATTTTATTAAAGTAATTTTAGAAATATGAGAAATTAAAATTTTAATTAGAATCATCATTTATTTGAAAAATATTGGTTTTAAAATTATAAGTGATTTTATGACACTTTGAAAAATTAATTAAGGTATCATAAAATTATGTTATAATCATAAGATAACAATAAATTAATTTAATAATATATTTTATGAAAATAAATTTTCTTTTAAATCATTATATTAATTATAAAAGTGTAAATAAACATTTATCTTTTATAAAAATTACAACACTTTATCATTTTTCAAAATATTTATTTACTTACACTATGATATAAATATAACATATTTTAATTTATAAGATGTATACATTTTATTTATAATTTCATAGGTGAGGTTACTACTCTATTCGCCAGATTACTATTCCTAATGGTCATGTTACTATTCTAAGGGTCAAGTTACTATTACATCGGTAAAGGTTCTTTAATTTCTATTCTTTCATTCATTATTCATTTATAAAGATTTTATTATGTTATCTATGTGATTTTATATAATTTATACTATATGAAATAATTATAATAAGGGTATTTCCATTGATAGAATTATAGGTTGTTACATTCTTCCCCCCTTAAGAAACTTTTACCTAGAAATTTCATTTTAAAAACTATGGTGAAAAAAAGTGAGGGTACTTCTCCTTAATCACCTCATCCAGTTCCCATGTTGTCTCTTAGTACGTATGGTTTTTCCATAGTACATTGATCAGGTGAGTAGTCTTGTTTCATATAACTTTATCTCTATGATCCAAGATCTTCACCAGATGCTCTTCATATGAAATGTCATTTTCCAACTTTACTACCTTTAGATTTAGTACATGTGAGGGACCTGGTATGTACTTCCTTAAGAGGGATACATGGAATACATCGTGTACTTGAGACATTGTATGTGGAAGTGATAGTAAATAGTTCACAGCTCCAACACGATCAAGAATCTTGAAGGGGTCGATATACCTGGGACTCAGCTTTCCTTTCTTCCCAAATCTCATGATCCCATACCATGGACATATGCAAAGGAATACCATGTCTCTAACATCAAACTATAGGTCCCATAGAATATTTTCTTCATAGTTATTCTATAAAATTTGGGCTACCTTGATGTTTTATTGAATGATTTTTACCTTATCCACTATTTCTTTGACCATTTCATGTCCTAGAAAGTTATGTTCACCAACTTTATACCAAAATTTCGGTGTTCTATATCTTTTCCCATAAAGGTCTTAATATGGAGCTATTTGGATGCTCGAGTGGAGACTGTTGTTATAAGAGAACTCAACCAGAGGAAGATGATGATCTCATCCTCCTTTTAAATCCATAGAACATGCTCCCAACATGTCAATGGGTGTATAAATAGTCTGCTCATATTATCCATTAGTTTGAGGATGATATGTCGTACTGAAGTTCATCTTAGAGTTTAGAGAATTTTGGATACTTTTCCAAAACTTGGAGGTGAATCTTAAATCTCGATCAGATATAATAGATAATGGTACTTCATGTATCCTTACCACTTATCTGATGTATATCCATACAAGTTGATCTATTTATAAGTCCTCTCAAATTGAGATAAATTGATATGCCTTATAAGATAATCCACAACAACCCATATAGCATTGTTTCCTCTAGATTTATTTGGAAGTCCAGTGACAAAGTCCATGGTGATGTTTTCTCATTTCCATGTTGGTATGGGTAATATTTGAATCATACCATTATAATATTTCCTTAAATCCTTCAATTATTGACACACCAGGCACTTTGATGTATATTTAGTGATCTCCTTCTTCATATTATCCCAAAAATAGTTATCTCAGATATATCGATACATATTTGTGATCCCTAGGTGAATAGAGAAGTTTAAGCTAGGTGAATCACTTGGAATCTCTTTCTTTATCACTAAATTGGATGGTACACATAGTCATGACCCAAATATTACAACTATTTCCTCATAAATTTTGAACTCTGAGGATTTATTCTTTCTGATAGCTTCCACCTTCTTCTGAATTTCCACATCATTTATTTAAGCATCCTTTATTTTCTCCATAAGGGGTGGATGAGAAATCATTTGATAAAGGATTGGTAATGTTTACTCCTTAATTATTCCCATTTTCATCCTTTAAAATCTAATAATATTATATCCTTCTCAATTCTCATCATTGATAATGTTGTAGGATCTTTTCTATTGATAGATTCCACCACTTTATTCGCTTTTCCAAGATGGTAGTGGATTGAGTAGTCATAATACTTAATGAGTTCTAACCATATTCATTGGTTCATATTAATATCATTCTATGTGAATATATATTTTAGGATCTTATGATGAGTATATATTTCACACTTCTCCCCATAGATATAGTGTCGCCAGATTTTCAACTCAAAGATCACAGTTACCAACTCTAGATCATGTCTGGGATAGCTTTTCTCATGAATTTTCAACTACCTTGAAGATTATGCTATACATTTATCATTTTACATTAGTAAATAACTTAATAACTTCTTCAAATCATAGTTGTATAACATAAAGAGTTCTCCAATTATCATAAGTCTGAGTACTAGCGCGGTGATAAGCCTCTTTTTTAACTATTTGAAGAAGTCTTCACATTCACTGGTCCAAAAAAACTTTTCTACCTTATGATTCATCTTGGTTATTGAGTTTAAAAATCATGATAAGTTCTTCACAAATACCAAGCTAGACCAAGGAAACTACATATCTCCATTATAGATGTTGGTCTAGGCTACTCTTTGACTGCCTTTTTCTTGGAAGGGTCCACAGATATCACCTTGTTGGTGATAATATTCCCAAATAATGTTACTTCCTCAATAAAAACTCACATATATTGTACTTTTAATAAATTTTTTCCCTTATCAAATTATTTAGTATAGTATTCAAATGCTCCTCATGTTCCCCATTACTCTTAGAGAATATTAGAATATCATCTATAAAGACTACCACAAATTTTTTGAGGTAATATCTAAAGACTCTATTCATTAAGTCCATGAATATTTATGGAGCATTAGTGAATCCAAAATTAATAACTATGAACTCAGAGTGTCCATACCTCATTTAAATGGTAGTTATAGGAATATCTTCCTTCTTCAGCTTTAATTGGTGATATCCTGACCGAAGATCCACCTTAGAGAAATACTTTTCCCCATGTAGTTGATCAAACAAGTCATCTATCCATTGAAGGGGATAATTTTTATTTATTGTGATTTTTTAAGCTCACGATGATCAATTTAGAGGCACATCGATCTACCCTTCTTCATGATGAAGAGGACTGGCGCACCCCATGGTGAAGCACTCAAGTGTATAAGACCCTTGTCCATATTCTCTTGTAACTTCTTCTTTAGTTCCTACAACTCAATGGTGGACATTATATAAGGTGCTTTTGATATAGTAAGAGATCCATGAATAAGTTAAATTGAGAACTCAACCTATCAGTTAGAAGGAATACCAAGCAATTCTTTGGGGAACACATCAGTGTAGTACCTCGCAATGGGCATGTCTTCGATCATGATTTTCTCCTTTGTCTCAATCATTTGAGATATATATGATTTATCATAAGGAAATATTATCCACAATTGAGAATATGATTCTAAATGAGATTCATTCTCCTCCTTACACTTGTATAGAATTGGAGGATGCCTAGGGATGTGAAGAGTGATCTCCCTTTCCTGATAATTAATGTTGGATTTGTATAAAAATAGTCAATCCATGCCATTTATAGAATAAAAATCCACCAAATAATGTAAGAAAATATTTATGGGGAGGTTTCATACACAAATATTTACTAGGGAGGAGTTATATACTTTATATTCAATAATTTACCCATTTACTATTCTCATAGATAACTCAACTTTCATATTTTAGGTGGTGTTTGAATTGTTCTAATAAACTTGCAAGATATGAAAGAATGCATAGAACCAAAATAAAATAGTACATTATCTATTATTGAATGAATAACCAGAGTACCTATCACCACATAATTATCAGGGTCCACCTAAGTGGTGGTGAGGGAATAATATTTCCCTTGATCTTTTGGCTTTGGTGGCTGCTAACACTAATTAACCTCAAAGACTCAGGGTTAAGATCACTAGATAGCATAGTTCCCTTTCTCACTACAGTTGAAGCATTGGACCATTGGTGGTGCTCTCCTTTCCTCCATCATATTGGCTGAATTCTCAATTTCTCTCTAACATTAATGATTTTGGTGGCCTTCTCTCTCACACTTGAAGTATTTTCTCATCCCTTTGAGGCAATTCCCATGATGATGATTCCCACATTTCTGACATGTTAGTAGTTTAAATTTCATTCCACCTTTTTCATTATATCCTATATCTTGAAACTCCATATTTCATTTCTTATCACCATATCCATGGGACCATTATCCAAACTCCTTCTTCACTTTGAGATCACATCGAACAACTTCTTCATAACTCCCAAAGTCTCGAATAGCTAGAGCCTTTTGAAGGTGTGGTTTTAAATCACTAAAGAATATATCTATTTTTCTATAATTATTGGCAACAAAACATAATTTTTACCTTAAAATACTTGTGAAATTTTCTTTTTAAGCCATAAAAGATTCACCTTCCTTTTGCTTCAGCTCTAATAATTCTCTCTCCATTTTTGTATGAAGAGTTTGAGGGGAATATTTATTACTAAATATTTTATTAAAGTATTCCCACTATATCTCTTCAATTTTATCCTTTGGCTTGGTGTTATTAATAAATACCCACCATTGGTTGGCCTCCCAATATAAATGATAAATGGATAGATTCACCTTCTCTGTCTCAGAACAGTGAAGCATAGAAAAGATCATCTCCATTGAGTTAATCCATTGTTCTGAGATTAGTGGATTAGAAGATCTGCTAAACATCAGTGATCATTTCTGCATAAAATAATCGATATCCAGTTTCTCCTTCTTAGGGTAAGGTGGAAATTCCACATTATTCAGTTTATTATTCATATCCTATGACAACTAGGTAATAATTTCCATGAAATTTTGAACTCCACCTCCTAAGGCATTAGGGATGTCGTTCAGTCATTCGCTACATTGTCCCTCACATGAGTTTTTTTCATGGTTTATCCTCATTCCTATAATTTTCTAAAATAGAAAAGGTTTGAAAAAAACATAATTCAACAAGTCATGAATAAATAATTTATTCCATTGTAAAATTAACTCTAACAACATGTCTTATAGGATCCCTATGTTTATCATTTTTATAAAATAAAGCTTCTTGAGTTCTTACATATACTTAGTCTCATACTAAGGGTTTTCAATAATGTTCTCTAATCCTAATTCCCAAATTAACTAAAATGTGCTTTGATACCAACTATAGAGACCCTGCTTTTCTTACATTACTCTTACATCATTTTGAAGATAAAAAATATAGTAGTGTTACAAAACTAGGATCCAAAGGTTTAGTGTCTTAGGAAAATTAGGACAAAAAATGACATTTACATAATAAAACATAAACATTATTTAATTACTTATTCTATAGGTTCTTAGTGGTCCTCATGTGATACTTAGTATAAGTAGTCACCTGGGGATATACATCAAAGAAAGGGGTGAGTTAAATCCCAATAAGAGGATATATAAGAACAAGAATCAATATAACATGGGTGAGAAAAATCATCATCATCATAACACACATGGGATAATAATAATAATAATGATAGTAAGTATTATATAAAGGTATAGAATGTGTCAATGCATAAAAATTAAACATCATGTCTTAGTTTTCAAATACCACACATAGTGGTGAACAAATCTTGCATCATGTATGCACATAACATGTGTGGATAATCATAACATTTTCATTATTGTGAAAACATATAGAATCATTCTCATTCATATTTCACATTATCTCATGATATAATTCACACACTACTATAAATACGAGCATTAACAGTGCTAAAAATGGGCTTTAACAGCGCTAAAAAAGCATTGTAAAGCTCGGCGTTGATAAAGGGGGGTACCCTTTATCAGTGCTTACTAAGCGCTGATAAATGAAACCTTTATCAGCGCTAAACACGTGCTGATAAAGGTAGACTTTATTAGCGCTAAAAGAGAACTGATAAATGAGTGTTTTATCAGCGCTTTTTTAGCACTGATAAAGGTGGAGTTTATCAGCACTTTGTTAGCACTGATAAATTCCCTCTTTGCTGCTATGAAAAAATCTACAGCAGCACACCCGAACACCTGCAAAAAAAATCAGCATCTTAATAGGATAATTAAAGCAAGTATAACCATACAAAATTAACTCATAAATCATAAGCTAATTAGATCAAGTATACCCATAAAACAAGTATACCCGTACACCATTAACACATAATTCATAAGTTAATTAAGTACATAAATAATTCAATTTAGAATTCAAGGGGTTGGGGGTTGTTCAAGGGTTTGGGGTAGCTGTCCAGGGGGGGGTAGGGGGTGTCCGGGGGGCTTTCCAGGGGGGTGGTCTAGTGTACAAGGTGTCAGGGGGGCTTTATAGAGGGTGGGGGTGTCCAGAGAGGAGGGGGTGTCTAGGGGGTGGATTGGTGTTCAGGGGGTGGGAGTGGTCCAGGGGGTGGATTGGTGTCCGGGGGGGGGGGGGCTTTCTAGGGGGTGGGCTGGTGTCCAAGATGTCGGGGGGCTTTATAGGGGGTGGGGTGTCCAGAGGGGTGGGGGTGTCCAAGGGGTGGATTGGTGTCCAGGGGGGTAGGGGTGGTCCAGGGGGTGGATTGGTGTCCGGGGGGCTTTCCAGGGGGTGGGCTGGTGTCCAAGGTGTCGGGGGGGCTTTACAAGGGGTGGGGGTGTCCAGGGGAGTGGGGGTGGATTGGTGTCTAGGGGGTGGGGGGTGTTCCAGGGGGTGGATTGGTGTCCGGGGGGGGGGCTTTCCAGGGGGTGGGATGTTGTCCAAGGTGTTGGGGGGCTTTACAGGGGTGGGGTGTCTAGAGGGGTGGGGGTTGATGGGGGGTGGATGGGTGTCCAGGGGGGTGGGGGCGGTCCAGGGGGTTAGAGAGGTTGACTCGTACATGTCACCAAGGACCCTTAGATCATTCTTATAAAAGATCAAGGCAATCTGACTGCATTTGGTCAGATTTTCATATTTCAGTTGTTGTTTTCAATTAAAATTATGTCCATTTTAAACAAAAGAGAGAACCTTTGAGTGATAGTGGTCACACCATGCCTCAGATTGAGGCGGGGTTGACTTTTACACATCACAAAAGACCCTTGGATCGTTCTCCTAAAGGATCAACACAATCCGAATGCGTTTGGTCAGATTTTCATAGGTCAATTGTTGTTTCCACTTAAAATCGTGTCCATTTTAAACAAAAGAGAGACCCTTTGAGAGGTACCAGCCACACTATGCCTTGGATTGATGCGGGGATGTCTCATATACATCAACAAGGACCCTTGGATTGTTCTTATAAAAGATCAAGGCAATCTGAATGCGTTTGGTCAGATTTTCATAGGTCAGTTGTTGTTTTCACTTAAAATTGTGTCCATTTTAAACAAAATAGATACCCTTTGAGTGATAGCGGTCACACCGTGCCTCGGATTGAGGTGGGGTTGACTATTACACATTAAAAAGGACCCGTGGATCATTCTCCTAAAGTATAAACACAATCCTAATGCATTTGGTCAGATTTTTGTAGGTCAGTTGTTGTTTTCACTTAAAATCGTGTCCATTTTAAACAAAAGAGAGACCCTTTGAGTGATAGAGGTCACACCGTGCCTTGTATTGATGTGGTATTGAATCGTACACATCACAAAGTACCCGTGGATCATTCTACTAAAGGATCAACACAATCCAAATGCGTTTGGTCAGATTTCTGTAGGTCACTTGTTGTTTTCACCTAAAAGCGTGTCCATTTTAAACAAAAGAGAGACCCTTTGAGTGGTATAGGCCACACCATGCCCTGTATTGAGGCGGGGATGACTCTTACACATCACCAAGGACCATTGGATATTTCTTATAAAAGATCAAGGAAATCTGAATGTGTTTGGTCAGATTTTCGTAGGTCAATTGTTGTTTTCAATTAAAATTGTGTCCATTTTAAACAAGAGAGACCCTTTGAGTGATAGCGGTCACACCGTGCCTCATATTGAGGCGAGGTTGACTCTTAAACATCAAAAATGACCCTTGTATCATTCTTTTAAAGGATCAACACAATCTGAATGCATTTCATCGAAATTCTGTAGGTCAGTTGTTGTTTTCACTTAAAATCGTGTCCATTTTAAACAAAATAGAGACACTTTGAGTGGTACTGGCCACACCATGCCTCATATTGAGGCAGGATTGATTCATACACATCATAAAGTTCCATTGGATCGTTATTATAAAAGATAAAGTCAATATGAATGCATTTGGTCATATTTTCTTAGGTCAGTTATTGTTTTCAATTAAAATTGTGTCCATTTTAAACAAGAGATACCCTTCGAGTGATAGCAGTCACATCGTGCCTTGGATTGAGTTGGGGTTGACTCTTACATGACACAAAGGACTCGTGGATCATTCTCCTAAAGGATCAACACAATCTGAATGTGTTCAGTTGAATTTCCGTAGGTCAGTTGTTGTTTTCACTTAAAATCGTGTCCATTTTAAACAAAATAGAGACCCTTTGAGTGGTACTGGCCACACCGTGCCTTATATTGAGGAAGAGATGGATCTTACACATCACCAAGGACCCTTGGATCATTCTTATAAAAGATCAAGGCAATCCAAATGCGTTTGGTTGGATTTTCATAGGTCAGTTGTTGTTTTCACTTAAAATCGTGTCCATTTTAAACAAAATAGAGACCCTTTGAGTGATAGCAGTCACACCATGCCACAGATTGAGGCAGGGTTGAATCTTACACATCAAAAAGGACCCTTGGATCATTATCCTAAAGGATCAACACAATCCGAATGCATTTTGTCGAATTTCCATAGGTCAGTTGTTGTTTTCACTTAAAATCGTGCCCATTTTAAACAAAATAGAGACCCTTTGAGTGGTACCGACAACACCGTGGCTCGGATTAAGGCGGGGATGGCTCATACATGTTACAAGGACCCTTGGATTGTTCTTATAAAATATCAAGGCAATATGAATGCGTTTGGTCAGATTTTCGTAGGTCAGTTGTTGTTTTCACTTAAAATTGTGTCCATTTTAAACAAAATAGAGATCCTTTGAGTGATAAAGGTCACACCATGCCTCGTATTGAGGTGGGGTTGACTCTTACATGCCACAAAGTTCTCGTGGATCATTATCTTAAAGTATCAACACAATCCTAATGCGTTGGTCAGATTTTTGCAGGCCAGTTGTTGTTTTCAATTAAAATTGTGTCCATTTTAAACAAGAGTGACCCTTTGAGTGATTGTGGTCACACATTGCCTTGTATTGAGGCATGGTTGAATCTTACATGTCAAAAAGGACCCGTGGATCATTATACTAAAGGATCAACACAATCTGAATGCATTTGGTCGAATTTCCATAGGTCAGTTGTTGCTTTCACTTAAAATCGTGTCCATTTTAAACAAAATAGAGACCCTTTGAGTGGTACCGGCCACACTGTGCCTCAAATTGAGGCAGGGTTAACTTTTACACATCACCAAGGACCCTTGGATTGTTCTTATAAAATATCAAGTCAATATGAATGTGTTTGGTTAGATTTTCGTAGTTCAGTTGTTGTTTTCAATTAAAATTGTGTCCATTTTAAACAAGAGAGATCCTTTGAGTGATAGCGGTAACACCATGCTTTTTATTGAGGTGGGGTTGACTCTTACAAATCAAAAAGGACCCGTGGATCATTCTCCTAAAGTATCAACACAATCCGAATGCATTTGGTCGAATTTTTGTAGGTCAGTTGTTGTTTTCACTTAAAATCGTGTCCATTTTAAACAAAATAGAGACCCTTTGAGTGGTACCGGACACACCGTGCCTCATATTGAGTCAAAGATGGATCATACATGTCAACAAGGACCCTTGGATCGTTCTTATAAAATATAAAGGAAACATGAATGCGTTTGGTTGGATTTTCGTAGGTCAGATGTTGTTTTCACTTAAAATCGTGTCCATTTTAAACAAAATAGAAACCCTTTGAGTGATAGCGGTCACACCATGCCTCGTATTGAGGAGGGGTTGACTCTTACACATAAAAAAGGACCCTTGTATCGTTATCCTAAAGGATAAACACAATCTGAATGCCTTTGGTCAGATTTCCGTAGGTCAGTTGTTGTTTTCACTTAAAATCGTGTCCATTTTAAACAAAAGAGAGACCCTTTGAGTGATAGCGGTCACACTGTGCCTTGGATTGAGAAGGAGTTGACTTTTACATGTCACAAAGGACACATGTATCATTATCCTAAAGGATAAACACAATCTGAATGAGTTTGGTCGGATTTCTGTAGGTCAGTTGTTGTTTTCACTTAAAATCGTGTCCATTTTAAACAAAAAGAGACCCTTTGAGTGGTACCGGCTACACCATGCCTCAGATTGAGGTGGGGATGACTCTTACACGTCACCAAGGACACTTGTATTGTTCTAATAAAGGATCAAAACAATCCAAATGTGTTTGGTCTGATTTTCATAGGTCAGTTGTTGTTTTCAATTAAAATTGTGTCAATTTTAAACAAGAGAGACCCTTTGAGTGATAGCGGTCACACCATGCCTCGGATTGAGGCAGGGTTGACTCTTACACGTCACAAAAGACCATTGTATCATTATACTAAAGGATCAACACAATCTGAATGCGTTTGGTCAAATTTCCGTAGGTCAGTTGTTGTTTTCACTTAAAATCGTATCCATTTTAAAAAAAATAGAGACCCTTTGAGTGGTACCGGCCACACCATGCCTCCAATTGAGGAGGGGTTGACTCTTACACATCACCAAGGACCCTTGGATCATTATCATAAATTATCAAGGCAATCATAATTTGTTTGGTCAGATTTTTGTAGGTCAGTTGTTGTTTTCAATTAAAATTGTGTCCATTTTAAACAAGAGAAACCCTTTGAGTGATAGCGGTCACACCGTGCCTTGGATTGTGGAAGTGTTGACTCATACACATCACAAAGTACTTTTGTATCGTTCTCTTAAAGGATCAATACAATCCGAATGCATTTGGTTGGATTTCCATAGGTCTGTTGTTGTTTTCACTTAAAATCGTGTCCATTTTAAACAAAAGAGAGACCCTTTGAGTGGTACCGGCTACACCATGCCTCAGTTTGAGGCGGTGATGGCTCTTACACATAACCAATGACCCTTGTATCATTATTATAAAATATCAAGGCAATATGAATGCGTTTGGTCAGATTTTCGTAGGTCAGTTGTTGTTTTCAATTAAAATTGTGTCCATTTTAAACAAAAGAGAGACTCTTTGAGTGATAGCGGTCACAATGTGCCTCAGATTGAGGCTAGGTTGACTCTTAAACATCACAAAGGACCCGTGGATCATTCTCCTAAAGGATCAACACTATCTGAATGCATTTAGTCAGATTTCCGTAGGTCAGTTGTTGTTTTCACTTAAAATCGTGTCCATTTTAAACAAAAGAGAGACCCTTTGAGTGGTACCGGCCACACCGTGCCTCATATTGAGGCAGGGATGGCTCGTACATGTCACCAAGGACCCTTGGATCGTTCTTATATAATATTAAGGTAATCTGAATGCGTTTGGTTGGATTTTCGTAGGTCAGTTGTTGTTTTCACTTAAAATCGTGTCCATTTTAAACAAAATAGAGACCCTTTGAGTGATAGCGGTCACACTGTGCCTCAGATTGAGTAAGGATTGACTCTTACACGTCAAAAAGGACCTGTGGATCATTCTACTAAAGGATCAACATAATCCGAATGCATTTGGTCAGATTTTCATAGGTCAGTTGTTGTTTTCACTTAAATTCGTGTCCATTTTAAACAAAAGAGAGACCCTTTGAGTGGTTCAGCATTATTGCATGTTGCTGGTGCATATCATCTGTTAAAATGGGAAAATGACTCATTGGAGAAAGGATGTTTTGTTTAATAATAATTACAATTTTCCTACAAACATTTACATACAACAATGTTTCATCTTTTGATCCCCTTAACCCCTCTCAAAAATGACCACCAATTGTACATATCCCCAAGTCAGATCTTCATTGTATTTGTGTACAATATTCTATCAGGTATGCGGCCCATTCATTTTTGAACACATCTATATCATCTTGTGAGTATGAGGCTTTTCGGTAGTCAGGGTAGTACTGCAAAATATAAAAATAATTAATTAATAAATACCTTAAACGAACTAGTAGTTGTTTTTGAAAATACCTCTTTAGGGATGCTAGGTTGCTGATGAAAAATGATCTCTTTCATAAATTTACAAACAAAATAACCGCAATAATTATCGTTTGTTTGTTTTGGACACTTCAAAAAATTTTATCATTAGGAGAATAAGTAACTTGTGTTGAGATGTGTTTGGATAGTGAAATTTTATTATATATACCCTGATATTTTTCCAGACGTAGTACTTGCTCGCCTCCCTATGCTTAGCCCCTATCCTCATTCCTTTTTTTAGATGATAATGATACACCACCCTATCATAATATAATCCTCAGTAAAAGATAATATAAATTATATTACTTTATTTTTAGACCTAAAACATAAGATGTAGTGTCTTATAGATTCACAAACTCCATCATGTGTGGTCGGTTTGATGGATATCCTTGCTTTGAATCCAGAAAATAAATCTTCAGAGTATCCAAGTTCACCGCAATTAGAAACCAATGTTTCATAAAAACACAAAAAGGAATAAGTAATAAAATAAGTGAAAATATAATTAATATGCTTTAATCGTAGAGTATTACCCCTGCATGGTTGGTATTAGGAAAAGTCTGTCATCTGTAATCTTGCTTTCAAATGTTTTCAGCAAGTCATTCACTATTTCATCCCTTTTTGATGGCTCTATTTTTGTTAGGTGTTTTGATGTGATATGAGGACTAACGAGTCCAAATCTTGGCTCATGGGAAAATTCCTTCAACTTTTTTTCATAAATGCATCCATCGACAATATAAAATGCATTTAGTCATAATTTTCACAGTGGATTATCTTTTAGAAAATCAATTCATGGAAACATACCTCATATATACATTTACAACTGTGACACCTAGCCAACCATTTTCAAGAATTTCATTTACATTTTTAGCAGTAATGAAATCTTGACTTTCCTCTCTATATATATTCTCTTCGAAAACCACTAGATGACTATTACCATCTTTTAGCTTCGTATCCACATGAGTCTTCAATGCTAGTAAATGTGGATATAGAACATGTGGTGTTATTGTGCTTTCAGTAGCTCCTTGGGATCGGTTGGTCGATTCTTTAGATGGTTTTGAGTCGACGTTTTTCACCCCCTTCCCTTTCTCTGTCTATAACAACAATCATTAGTTCAGACCCTTTTTTCATTAATTGTTAAGGGTTTAGCTTGAAGAAAAAAGGAAATAAATACCTCTTTTTCCGCATATACTCTTACAAGTTGTGACAACCATGCAATGAATGTACTAATAGCCTTTTGGACCATATGAATATCATCATCATCAAGTGGAATAGGTAGCTTTGCATTTGGCTCATGAGCTACAGTAATCGTCACTTTCAGATGATCTTTCGGAAGTGGTCTATTATGCAGTGTGGCATCGGGGATACTGAACACTGTAGCCCTTGCTACAAGGTGATAGGTGTGTGTTGAAAGATATAAATCACAATCATTATCACCCTGTAGAAGATCAGTATAGAAAAATTATCAGTGTTTGTCTGATTCACATTTCATGGGAACAATTATTAGAATATTGATTACCATGGCTAAGATAGTTCTTTGAGGTGAATGGTTCACCTCAAAGCTGGTGGGGGGTGGGGTGGGATGTTCATGCACTGGTTGTTCCTGAGTTGTGTCTTCCCTTTGCTTCCCACCCATAAAAGTTTCTAGCAACTCTCCCTGCCATTGCAATCATTCTTCAAGGGTTTCTATTTTTTTGATCATTTGTTCCAAATTTTTATCTCTATCATCCATTTTTTTTTCTTCTCAAAATATACTCAGGGTGTCACCCCAAACCCTACACCTCTGACACTACCGTATTTTTTTGGCTGCTTCAAATCCATCGATAATAGGTTTGTATCCGCTACAGGAGTAGCTAATTCCTGTGACTGTCAGATATAGGAAAATAACTAATTATTTTTATGTAATAGCAATTTTAAACAAATATTTTTATTGTCATGTCATACTTACACATATTTCCCACACTTTTTGTGTGTTCTCATCTACTAACTTCCCTTCTTTGTTCACACGTGCCTCCTTCCTTAGCACATGACATGGGATGGAAGTGCATTTGGTTTTAGACTCATCAATCTACATATAAACATAGAAAGATAATTATGATTTTGTTTATTGGCTCCTAACAATATTACTGTAAATTTAAAATATGTATCATTTTCTTTTCTAATGAAGCGTACCCCATCCTTGCTTTACGATAGGGGTATGTTGGTTTTGATGCACTTTCCTTATTTTTAGTACAGAGTTTCTGTTTCATAAATGAAATATTGACAATCAATGTGATGAATACAGGTATCCTCAAACAACTTATTATCACCCAAAATGTACCTGAAACTTCTCATCCTTACGACAGCCAATAAATTCATCCCATGCTTCTTGGGATATCAGGTGAGCGTAGACAATGGGTGGGTGCGGGTTTATTTTACCTTTAGAATCTTTCAGGTGGCATCTTGTTAAAATAGTGCAAAAACCTCAATGAATATTTCCTGCAACCCTTAGTACACAATCCTTGTGTGAATCGTCTACTATAAATGTACTCTGCAAGATATTGAGAAGAGTAAGACATTGTTTCATTATTTTATTTTCTAGTAAATTAAAGAAACAAATTCATAATGTTACCGTAATTTCTTCCCAGATCACAGCCTTCAGCACAGACACAACATGGTGCCATGAATTTATGTCAATCGACACACATTTTCGAGTGACAACTCCAATGTAGCTTCTAAAAATTGCCTTGTTGGGATTCACATGTTGGCCTCATGCATTCCATATGACTTCAAATTTGATTCCTTTTTTTTTCGCCTTAAGAATTTTGGCTAACACCGTCAAACTACGACGCACCAGTGTTTTCTGCGACGTCGGTCCTTCATTCCCGACCATTTTATTGATATCAACATCATCTATATGTTCATCTGGAATGGTATCAACAACATGTGCTGGTGGTTTTTGGACCTTAACACTAGGAGCAGTAGGAGTCGTAGCAGCAGGAGCCGCAGCAACAACAGCAGCAGCAGCCGTAGCAGCAGGAGCAGCAGGAGAAACAAGAGCTGTAGTAGGAGAAACAACATCAACAACATGAGCTACAGGAGCAGTAGAAGCCACAGCAGCAGGAGAAACAGGAGCCTTAGCAGGAGGAGCAGTAGGAGCAACAGGAGCTACAGCAGGAGCAACAACAACAGTAGCATGAGCTGTAGGAGCAGCAGGAGCAGTAGCAGCCGCAGTAGCAGCAGCTTGAGAGACTTGTTCAACCTCAAGGTTAGAAGCACCAGAATGCACAGAAGTCATTATCTTCAAAACTGGTTGAACAGTTAATTCAGATTACATAAATTCAGTAATGATAAGATAATAACATGAGATAATAAGATCTATATTACAAACAAAATATAACCTGTTTATTGAACTTTCTTTCTTTTTTTCAAAGGTTGAAGGGATTTGACACCTCTATCGACTATCCAAATCCCTTCATTGTGGTATCCTCTAACATAAAAAACATCATCTGCATTGGGACCGCTCCAAAATTATTGCGACGTACCACTAAAAGGATCGTCCTCAACTGAATTTTCATCAGAACCTTCAGTAGTTTTGGATGATAACAGAACAATAGACCACTTTCGGTTTGCGGGATCTGGAACATAAAAAACTTGTACCGCTTGTGATGCCATTATAAACTGTTCGTCTTTGTACCCTTCTTTACTAAAATCAACTTTCACAAATCCTCATTCATCTATTTCGACACCACTGTTGTTATCAATCCATTTGAATTTAAAAATCGGCAATTAGAATATCGTATTATCAAACTCCCATATTAGTTTGATAATGCCAAGGTATGACATATTTGCATAAATTGGATTTCTTTCCTTAATACTAGAAACATGCATCTCTTCAGCCACTATTGTAACTCTACTATTTTTCATGGTACTATCTTCATCATGTTCATCTGTATAGAATTTATAACCATTAATTATATAACCACTATAAGATAATACATACACACTTGGTCTAGTGGCTAGCCATCGAAGTCTTTCTGAAATTGAATTCATATTTTCATCCAACTCCTTAAAAATATGGTCCTGAAACTATCCTATAAACTAATGATTATGTGTATTTGATAACCATTTTTCAGCCCTTGATGGATTCAACTGCCTAAGAATTTCTTTGTGATTTTCAATATATGGAGAAACCTACCAACTGTTATGAAAAACATAAAGATGAGCCTGCTCCCGATCTGTAATACTGATTGTCACAACTTCTCTTCCAGAAATTCCCTCACCCTCAATGCGTCCAGTGTGACAAGATTTCGGGAGACCAATGCTTTCCACATCAGATAGGTATTCAGTACAAAATTCAATGGCTTCCTCAACAATATATCACTCCACTATACAACCCTCTGGCCGACTTCAATTTTTGACATACCCTTTCAAAATCTTCATATACCGTTCAATAGGATACATCCATCTATAGTGCACATGACCACAAAGTTGAATGTCTCTCACCAAGTGAATCATCAAATGAACCATCATATCAAAGAATGTTGGCAGGAAGAACATTTCTAATTCACATAATATGATGACAATTTCTTTTTCCATAGCTGGAAATTTCCCCGGGTCTAAAACTTTGCTACATATAGATTTGAAAAAGAAACAAAGTTTGGTTAATGTATGACGAACATTCTTGGGAAAAATGAAACGTAAAGCTATAGGAATTAGATCTTGCATCAAAACATGGCAATCATGTGATTTCAAACCTTTTAACTTCAAATCATTCATTGAAACAATGTTCTTGATATTTGATGAGTACCCTTATGGAACCTTTAAATCATTGAAGAAGTTGCAAAACTGATATCACTCCGCCCTAGAAAGAGTATAAGCAGTTGGAGGAAGAAACATTCGATTTTCACCCTTCACGAGAGCCAAATCTTCTCATATTCCCAAGTCAAACATGTCCAACCTTGCCTTAATTCTATATTTTGTTTTGACAGAGGCATTTAGCAACATTCCGATAACACTGTCACATACATTTTTTTTCCACATGCATCACATCAATAAAATGTCTGACATACAAACAATTCCAGTATGGTAATTCAAAAAAAAAACTGATCTCTTTTTTCAACCGATTTTTCATAAGGTTTTTCGAAAATGGTTTCCCAAAAACAGTGTTCAGATCTTTTACTTTCTCAAACAGCTGATCACATGTTAGTGGAGATGGTGTTGCACATTTTTCTGAACTTCCATTGAATGATGTTGTCCAAGATCGGTACTTATGCCAATGAGGTAGAAATCTACGTTGTCCTACAAACACATATTTCGATGAATGTTTCAACCTAATTGATTATGTATCTTCTTCGCACATGGGACACCCTTGAGTTCCTTTAATTCTATATCCTAAAAAATTTCCACAAGCAAGGAAATCATTTATTGTGCCATACAACATCACTCTCAACGTGAAGTATTCACTTTTATAAGTATCATACAACATTACACCTGAGTCCCACAATAACTTCAAATCCTCAATTAAAGGAGCCAGATAAACATCAATATCATTACCTGGTTGTTTTGGTCCTGATATAAGCATAGATGACATGATGAATTTCTGCTTCATGCATAACCAGGGTGGCAAGTTATAATTTACCAACATAACAGGCCATGTACTATGAGTGCTGGTTTGAAAACCAAAAGGATTCACTCCATATGTAGATAATGCAAGATGAAGGTTTCTCGGCTCTTTTCCAAATTTAGAATACTCATGATCAATTTTATTCTATTGAGGAGAATCGGTCGGATGATGTAATAACCCATCTTTATTTCTTTTATCTGAATGCCGCGACAATTGTCTTGCAGTTTCTTCACTTCCATATAGATTCCTAAACCTTGGAATGATTGGAAGGTACTATACAACTTTTATAGGATTGGATTTATATTTCTTGTATCGAGAAGCACCACACTTTGGGCATTCTGTAATTGATTTTTTCTCCTTGCGAAACAATATACAGTATTTTGGGTAGTCATGTATTCTTTCAGAAATTATTCCCATCGAGCGTAGCATTGTTATAGCTTCATATGTCCATCTTGGGAGCTCATTATCATTCGGGAGCATGTCATTCAAGAGAGAAAGTAGTTCTATAAAACTGACATCCCTCTATCCATCGCCTGCTTTCAATTTATACAACTTCAGTACAATTGACAATGTTGTATACTTAGTGCAAGCAGCATACAATGGCGTCTTTGCACAACTCTTTAACTTCTCAAACAATTTTGGGCAATCACAGAGTTTATCTTGACTTGTCTTTGTCATTTCCTCAATACGATCTTCATCATCATTGACATCTGTAATCACATCCTCCATATGGTCTTCTTAATTATCTATATTTGTATTCATATCTGATGATCCATAAAACACATTTTTATCCCAACCAGTAGCTACATTCGCCTTTTCTCCATGTTTATTCCAACATTTATAACTCCGATCTATTCCGTGACATATCAAATGTTCTTCCAACTCCTCTAGAGTAAGTAGTCTATAATAACAACAACATAAACACAAACAAAGGATTTGAGAAGGATTATTTGCGTGATCCTTTTCAAACATGATGAACTCTTTCACTCTGTTCTCATACTCTATTGTTAAACAATTAGCATCCATCCAATCTTTATTCATATTCATCCTATTTGAATCTCAAATATTATTATTTATGGTTCAAGTACACAAAACAAGACTTCCAAATACAGTATAAGAGAACCACTTCCTTATAAAAATATTGATTAATATAGACTAACCATTAGTATTTATTCATCTTCATTAAATATAATTACTTTAGATTCATTATAGTTTCCTCAAATCACCCCAGACCAAACACAAGAATAATCAAGAATGATACATCGACCACTCCTAGGTCTCTACCCTACATTCAATATCATCATGCCTAAGTACCCATATATCCACACATAAACATGTCACAAACACATAAAAAACCATATCCACGTCAGAACCAAAGTACCAATATGGATTTCAATCAGGTTACTCGACTCAAGTGGTGGTGTGTAAGAAATAATAAGAAAATATAATAAGTATGTAGTCACACATAAATCTTAGTAACATGTACCAATATGGTATATTAGTATTTACATATTTCCAACATCACATACATTCATAATCAAAAAGATGGAAGATATATAAAAACTGACTTAAATGAACAATGTATATAAAACTCTTATATAAATTAGTTGGCATGAACAAAATAGTTCTATAATCAATGTCATGTAATAATAAAAAAAATTATATCATAGTAACATGTATCAAACCCTATGGTATGTTAGTTTCTAGTAATATGATCCTCACACAACTCAATCAGTGATCTTGGCTCAATGTGTGAACACATCCCACGACTCAGGTCATCAGGACTTAAATTCCCATTGGGAAAAAATTCATGTCATAGTATGTTTAAGTTAGTATTTTCATCATAAATCTAGTGCTAGGAGATTATATCCTAACATTCTTATCCAAATTACCACTAAATACCCTGGATTCATATACTTCAAATCAAATAATTAACCAAACATGGGAAAATCAATCATTACAAATAATTTCATTTATTACATTTAAATACCCAATTTTAGTTTTCAACATGAATTTTCATTTCAAAACTAAATCATAGGTTTTCATAAAATCTATTCCCTTTTCAAATAATATTATATTCTATTTTTTTTTGAAATCAAGGCTAATTATTTTATAAAATGTTACCACTAAAATATATAGTTTTTCAAATCATTCCATGACACAAAAAACAACTAAGAATGGGATTTATTTCAAAAATACATGCCTCTAAAATCACAAATAAAATCCACTTTAATTCAAATCATATTAAAATTATTTTTATAATTCATATTGAATAAATCAAGAAAAAAAGTTTCAATTGTGTGGAAGAAACATTGTGGAACCACCTACCTTTAATTAGTGATCAACCCAACTTAACACCCATAATGGGATCTGTCAATGAATAATGAAGGTGTAGGAGATCAAGTAGTCTAACCTATAATCAAGATTCATAAAAGAGAATATTAGATTCACTAAAAATATGATGATCTATCACTATATAAGGAGGATATAAGAGGAGATAGAGGATTTCCAATCGATGAGAGATCCCCTTATCAGAGAGAAACCAAACGCATCCACTGGAGCTTCTATCTAAGAAGAAGGGAGTTTGGAGGAGTTAAAATGAATCTTATAATCCTTAAAGAATCGAGATTTCAAATGAGAGCTTTGTAGGAGAAAAAATAATATAAAATGGGGCTCATGTAATTTAAGACTATAAAAAAAGATACCACATTGCAACCTCCCATGGACACGGTACAGAAAGGATTTAGACAACCATACTATGGTGTATACTTATTTTCATGAACTAGGCCAGGTTACCATCCCACTTGACACCTGAACCAACTCGTGGGAAGGTCCAAAGGGAATTACCAATCCCCATGGGTTGTAACTAGTGCCTAGGCATTGAGTAACACCTTTGGGAACGATTGTTTCATGTAAAAAACCATAAATATTACATAATAATCAAACACCATATCATAACCATATTTCACAATATAATAGACCAAAAGATAACACTGCAATAGGGGATAAGCATTTAACAATTTCAACCAAAACCAAAATAACAAAAAAATGTAAGGGAACCAACAATACAACCAAGCCTCCATGAAACATGAGGGTCAACATCCCCATTCCACAACCAATAACAGTCACCAAAAGGGGAACTACTAGCACATATATCCACCATCACCACCAAGGGAACCTTGCCTTTAACTGGGTAAAACATAGTAAGGTCTATATAAACTTGAGGGTGTATATAAGGTGTGAGCCAACATACCTAGTAGGAAACAACAAAAATAGATTCCATGTAATGACATTATGATAAACATTAACATGTTATTTTTTAAGAAAAAGGAAGATACAATTTAAATAAAAAATTCTTTGAAATAAAAGAGAAAGTAAACGTGAAAAGATAATGGTAAGAATAGTATGAGCACTATAGAAAATCTCTAAGGTATTAGGGTTACTAGGGTCCTAGGATCCTCGTACTCTTGGTGATCACATATCTTAGACATGAAGGTCCTATTTTAGCCTCCAATACCTAGCACATGAATGTTTAGTTAGTGTTGTTATGTATATCCTTATTAAGGAGACCAATCATCGGCCTAACTAATTCACCTAATATACTAGACCTAGTCTACCCACCTAGATAACTAGGATTCCATTGTTCTCAATTCCACCCCTATATAAAATTATATCTATTTTATATAATCACACTTCCAATAATAGAAACACACGTTAAAAACAACCATTTAAAATAGTCAAATCATTATCAAACCCTTACGCACAAAAAAAAATGGAAAAAATGTTTCCCACAACCCAGAAAATTTATAAAACCATTTTAGAACCAAATAAATCATATTAAACACCTAAAACAATGTCAAATAATGGAACAACCTTCCTATTTCTTGATATCTTCACAAAACCAGAATGAAACCACCAACTGAACTAAGGAAAGGCCCCAAGGATGAAATTAAACACCATAACAATAAAGATTCAACCTAAATAAATGAGATTAAATCCAACCTAGGTCAAAACCCTTTCTATATAAAAATAACCCAAGAGAGAAAAAAGTAGTGACCAAGAAAGGAGAATAAAAGAGAATATGAGATTCTTACTTAGAGATTCCTTGTAGATAAAAGACCAAATCACCCTAAAAATAGAGCCCAAGGGAAGAGAGAAAGGGAGGGAGTTTCACCTTGGGATAGAGGGTCAAATGGGAAGATTCACCGAATAGAGGACCACTACAAAAAAATTAAAATGAACAGATAACCAATATTCCCAAGAACCCTTAATGTATATCCTTCAAGAACATCATACATCTCTAAATGACACGTCTACATCACTAAGAAGAGAGAAAATCCCAATAATGTCCAGAGACCTAGCATAGGTCACACAACCATTTAAATTTTCACTAAAATGGTGGGACATAAGATGGAAATATACTAAGAACACATCCCTTCACCCAAATAAGAGACTACAACCACTAACCATGAAGAACCACTAAGAGCATAATTCGAAACCTAAGGAAAGGTACACCCAAAACATACCAATGAATCCAAATGAAATAACACAATCAATATCCATCAATTATTCAACCAAAAAAAAGAAAAATATTAAAAAAATATTTGGAAAACATGCCTTAAAGGGAGGTCCGGCAAAACGAAGAGGGCGTTGCGGGCAGCAGAGGTCCGACAAACCGAAGAGGGCATTGCGGGCGGCGGAGGTCCGGCAATGAGAAGCGACATCAGTGTAGGTCCAGAAATGAGAAGTGAGGGCGGGGGAGGTCCGGCAACGAGAAGCGAGGGCGACGAAGGTCTGGAAACGCGAACTCAGCGGGCAGCAGAGGGGAGTCTCAGGGTTCCTGTGCCGCGAAATCTTTAGGTCGCGATAAAGCGAGGGCACTGTGTGACCGACTTTATAAAAAAAATGGACTAAGGTTTTATCAGCGCTTTTTTAGCGCTGATAATGGTACTCTATCAGCGCTTTTCCAGTGCTGATAAAGGGTCATTTTATCAGCGCTTCTTTAGCGCTGATAAAGGTTACCCTATATTAGCGCTAAAATTTTAGTGTTGATACATGGATTCTTTATAAGTGCTTTTCTAGCGCAAATAGAGGGCCTATTTATCAATGCTAGAAAAGCACTCATACAGGGTAACCTTTATCAGCGCTTTTGCTTAGCGCTGATATAAGGGGGGGGGGCTTCCCTTGCCCATTTTTGTAGTAGTGACATTACCCAATGCATTGGAGTACTATATAACTTCAGGCACACTCGTCACATCATAACATTTATATAATCATGTATGACACATAGAACATATAACAATCTTAATCATAAAATAACCCCTGGAGAAGAAATGGGTTTCATGATAATTTCATAAAGAATACATTCATGGAGAAAATTTTTAGTTTGAAAAATAAAAAATTAATATCCTACTTGGTATAAGAATCATCAAACTTGAGTAAAGAATAAATAATCTCAAGAGAAGTAAAAGGATTATTTTTAGAAAGAAGAGTTATTTTGGAAAAATATTTTCATTTGTCATACAATCAAATTGAAAACATTTATATCCCATAAAATAAAATAGAAGGATAAATAAATGATATTTAAGGAATAATAAAGGAAAATCCATACTAAAACTTGGGTGAAAGAGGGAAAACCCAAAGAAAGTGACACTACTAGAAATTTAGGATATAACCATAGTTTGAAACCGTGGAAATAAGCCCAAAAACCGTGGCTATAGGTTATAGCCATAGTTCAATGGATTATGGCTGGTATTGGCATGGTTATAAGGCAATACTTATAGCCATGGTTTCAAACTGTGTAAAATGGGCTATATCCACAGTTCAAATTGTGGTTAAAGGGATATATCCATGGTTTGAAACTGTGGATAAAGGGATATATCCATGATTTCAAACTTTCATAGAACATTAATCCACATAGGTCCTATTACCACAGTTCAAAACTGTGGCTATATGTATATAGAAACAGTTTAAAACTATGGATACAGTCCTTCCCATTTCATAAAAAACACCTCCACATCCCCCCTTGAACACCCCCTACACCCCCATGCGACCCATGGATAGCCCCCTTGCACCCCCATGCCCCCCTGGATAGCCCCTTTCACCCCCCTGGATAGCCCCCTTGCACCCCACTAGACAACCCCCTTTCACCCCCTTGAACACCCCCTTGCACCCCCATGCCCCCCTGGACCGCCCCCTTGCAACCCCCTGGACAGCCCCCTTACACCCCCTTGAACACCCCCCACCCACACACACACACACCCTTTCACCCCCTGGATAGCCCCTTGAACACCCCCTTCAACCCCATTCCCCCCTGGATAGCCCCCTTGCACCCCCTGGACATCCCCCTTGAACACCCCCCCACACCCACACACACCCACATGCCCCCTATGGACAGCCCCCTTGTACCCCCATGAACACCCCGTGAACCCCCATGCCCCCAACCCCCCCCCCCCCCCCCTCTTGGACACCCCCCTCTTTCCTGGGCAGCCCCCTAGCACCCCCTGCACCCCCATGCCCCCAACCCCCCCTCTTAGACACCCCCCCTCTCACCTAGACACCCCCTCCTTCCTAGACACCCCTTGCACACCCATGACCCCTTTCCCCCCCTCCAGGACACCCCCTTTCACCCCCCCAGATAGCCCCCTTACACCCCCACCCCACCCCTATAGTAGCCCCCCTGTAAATCCCCCCCCCCTCCTGGACACACTCCCCTTTTATGGACACCCCCTCCCACCTAGACACACCCCCCACCTGGACACCCCCCCAGACATCCCTCTTGCACCCCCTGGACAACCCCCTTGAACACCCTCCCCCCCTTCATGTTGCAAACGTAACCTATATCTATGTGGAAATAAGAGAAAATAAATATCAATTTTTTCATAGGTTTACTAAGAATGGTTTGAAAATAGGATTCCTTATGGGGAATTATGGATTGGATCTCAAAGTCATATCACTTCATACCTATTCGTGAATCCAATATGGTGGAAGACTTACCAAACTATTTGGGACAATTTTGTGGATCCTAGGTCGATATCTAGTGTCATTTCATCCAATTAAACTTTAGAAAGGAGGAACAACCATAACATAATTCACTATATGAGGCATTACCTCTCTTGTTACAAGTTAACCATGTTCAGTTCCATTTAACTCATTAAAATCATTAAGTTAACCTTGCACTCCCATGGACATCCCCCTTGGACACCCCCCTACACACCCATGCCCCCTTGCACCCCCTACCCCCTCCTGGACACCCCCCTTCCCCTTGATCTCTCCCCCTACACCCCTCCCCCTACCACTTTCACCCCCCTGCCCCCTCCCCCCAACACCCCCCCTACAACCTACCCCTACCCCTTGAAAAATAACCCAGAACACCCCCCCTCTCCTGCACACCCCATGGACCCCCCCCCCCGCACCCCTACCCCTGCCCCTTTCACCCCCCATGCCCCCTCCCCCTAGCACACCCCCTGCCCCCTCACCCTGCACACCCCCTTCCCCCTTCCCCAGCACACCCCCTCCCACCCCACCCCCCTGCACCCTACCCCTACCCCTTGCAAAAGAACCCAGCACACCCCCTCCCCTGCACACCCCTTGGACCCCCTTCCCCTCGCACCCCCTGCCCCCTCCCCTAGAACACCCCCCTGCCCCCTCCCCCCCATCACACCCCCTTCCCCTTTCCCCAGCACACCCCCCTGGCCCAACCCACCCCCTGCACACAACCCCTTCCCACTGCACACCCCCCAAGCAAACCCCCCATGCCCACCCCCTGCACCCTACCATACCGCTTGCAACCCCCCCCCCCCCCCCCCCCGCACACCCCTTCCCCCCCACCCCAACCCTTGGACCCCCCACCTTACACACACCCCTTCCCCCTTCCCCATCACACACCCCTTCCCACCCCACCCCCCTGCACACACCCCCTGCCCACCCAACCCCTTCACACTGTACACACCCCCAAGAAAACCCCCCATGCCCACCCCCTTCACCCTACCTTACCCCTTGAAAAAAAAAACCATCACACACCCCCCTGCACACCCCTTGGACCCCCCCACCCTGCACACCCCCTACCCCCCTCCCCAGCACACCCCCCTGCCCACCCCACCCTCCCTACACACACCCCCTGCACACTGCACCCCCCAAGAAAACCCCCCATGCCACCCCCTGCACCCTACCCTACCCCTTGAAAAAAACCCATCACCCCCCACACCCTCCCCTTTCCCCCAGCACACCCCCATACCCACCCCATTCACCCCCCTGCACCTTGCAACGAAACCCAACACCCCCCTCCGATAGCCTGAGTTTTTGGTCCTTGGCAGGGGTATTGTCAGTGAGGTTTTCCGATAATACCTATTTGGATTAGCAGTTGAGTAGTGGTTTGCTGATGGGACCTATTTGGATCTGCGGTTGAGTAGTTTTGTATGGGAATCCATAGTAACCATGTATGGGAATCCATAGGGTGGGGAGCGCACTATTGAATATCATTGGTTGTCATGGATGATCTATGGTGATCCAAGAGTTGGTGGTAATGGATATTTCATATTGTAATTTAGGGATAAGTGGGTTGGCCACATCTAGTCATTGCATTTAGTGATGGATAGAATAGGGGCTATAGAGACCAGGTGTATGGTTTGGAAGGTCAATGATAATGTTACTCCTATGGTGGGGAGAATCATATCAGTTGTGGGTGACTAACCCTCATGTCGTATGGGTTGTTGTTGTAGTGATGTCGATCATTGAATGATTGAGGTGAAAAAGTGATGCTAGTGTGTGGGAAGATCCTATATTTTTTTGGTTCCTTGGGTAATACTAGATTTTAAGTTCATATGTGGTGTTGAGTGGATTTAGTGAATTGGAATCGGGCTCAGGATGGTTTTTGAGTGATCTGGGGGTGAATCACAACAGAGGTGAGTTAGTGCTTAGAGTGGGAGCATGATGTAGGAAGAAAATAGTTGGTGATCCAACCATGAAATTACACTGGGATTCAGGGATCAGTCTTAGGTGTATGCATTATATGATCTCATGATGCCTCAAGAGGTGAAGTCATCTTTATTTAGAGATGTGACAGCACACCAGTGGGTGAAACCAAGAAATTTCAGGAAAAATCATCCATAGGAGAATGGACTGGTGTTTTTCGTGGGGTTGGATATAGTGAGATAAAAACTACATTGAGATAATGTTTCAAAATCCAGTTACCATGTCGATAGACCATTGGAAGATCATTCTATATTGGAAATTTATATGGTTATAAGCACCATGATGTTTAGTCAACCTTCACGAGAAGATTAGTATGGCGGGGATAACCATAAGCTTTATGATGAATCAGTTGAAGACACTAAGGAGTGTCCAGATATATGGGTGTAGTGGGAGCCTTCTTTGTGTTATCATTTTTAGTGGGTGAGTGGCTTGACTTCTGGTGAAAAGCATGCCTTGATGTTTGGATTTGTGTAACAGAAACATGTTTAGAATTCAGAGATGGATAATAGTGAGTTCTCGGGGAATTTACAATCATAGTAGTTTGTGAGAAATGTTTTGAAGAATATCATAGCTTCTTGGGGATGAGAAGTGTTAAGGTGGGGAGTTTGTAATACCCCACATGTTTCTGATTCATTATTTTTTGAGGAATTTTTTTTAATATGAAACGTGGTTTGTTGCTTAAATTGGAATTTGGATCATAAATCTGAACATCAGATGTTGCTAAATGGTATTTTTGGATTTGGTTTTAGTCCCCTGTTGGAACCTCTAAGTTTTGGGTGGAAGTTGGTGGAGGTTCAGGGTGAAAAATGACTAAAATTTAAGCTACCATATCCTTTTATGTTGTGACCCATCAGGTTTATGCCTTGAATGGGGTTGTTTGAGGGGTGAACCCCCTATCTCGAACATTTTCGTTTGTGAACCTCAGTTCAAGCCATGAAATTCCCAGGGGTAGGAATTCTTGGTGTGAAACCCCTGGTCACATTGTGAATCATACCTAGGTGGATTTATTTTAATAGGTTAAATTATGTCTTTTTCTGGGTCAAGTGTTTCACAATGATGTTACTAAAGAAAGTGTCAAGTTTTCAAGGTCGGTTGTTTGTGTTTGATGAAATGAAAAAAATATATTTTATTTAAGTTTTAGATTTTTATGAGAATGCTCAGTTCATGTCTTCTCAAAATAAGGGCACTTTCATCTCTAAAGTGAAGGAAATTTCATTTTCTATTAGTGAGTTGGCTGAATCTTTCTACTAGTCCATGTTGAAGGCTTAGGGAAATCATGTAAAACAGGTGAAAATGTCATTTCAAAGATCCAAAACTAATTTTCATAGCATATTCACATTATATAATAATGAAAACAAGTTTTTAAAATACTCAAGAAATTATAGAATTCAAATTAAAGGGTTAGGCAGAGGGAACTTACCTCTACCTCAAGGCGTGCTGCTTTTGACGACGACGACTCCATTCCTCCCTTTTTTCTGCTTGCACGCATATGAAAATTCACATATATATAAGGAATCATAACCCCTATGCACGTATTTTCACGGATAAATATACTCAAGGGGGTCCTTAGATATATGTTTATACTTGCATATACCCCTTTACACTTACACATGTATGCATTTTTCATATCTATACATAAGCACACCTAGACCCAATATATATACATTCATACTACCATGAGTGAATATATATAAAGGGGGGACTTATATATGTATATTCCTACCTATGCATACACATGTAAACCCTCATCAATGGAAACTCTAATCCACCTCAACGACGTCCAGAAAGCACTATAAAAATATAAAGAACCCAAAAAACACAAAATCCCGAATTAAAATTTGGCCAAAGAATAAAAATGAAATAAATCTTACCCAAATATGATGTTGAACTCACTGTCATCGATGGTGGTGGATAGAACCAGCCTCATCATAATAAACCACCTATAAAAAAATAGTGTGAAAAGAAATGAGATATAATGACTTCTTATATATATGTGATCAATGATGATAAATGATACATGAATCGGCTACCATTATAGATTTTATAATTTTTTCCTATTATTACCACAATATCATCATTTAGTCACTCCCATTAGACTGATAATTTATAGTGGTCATGTCAACACAAAACAACACCCTACACCACCCCCCAGCCCCTCCCCTGCACCACCCCCAGTACCCCACCCCCCCATCCCCTCCCCCAACACCCCCACCTACACCCCCACTACCCCCACCCCCCACTGCCCCCCATCCCCCATCCCTTGCACCCCCCCTGCTGCCCGCCCTCTTCCCTAGCACCAGCCCCTAACCCCTCCCCCAGCCCCCCCAGCACTATTCCCCCTACACCAGCCCCCCTGCACCACTCCCCCTAGCACTAGCCCCCCCCCACACATACACACCACCCCCCCTCTTGCAATAGCACCCCACCCACCCCAGTACCTCCACCTAGCCCCCCACCTGCACCCCCAATGCCCCCCAGCCCCCCCCCCCCACCTTCACCCCCACTACCCCCCTCCCCTCCCCTGCACACCCCATTCCCCCTTCCCCAACACCATCCCCCCCTGAATACTAGTAAAAAAACCCCCTCACCCTGCACACCCCCACATCCCCCCTCACCCTGCACACCCATTCCCTCTTCCCCAGCACCCCCCCTGCACACACCCTTTCCCTCTTCCCCAGCACCACCCCCCAGAAAGCCCCCCTGCTCCTCCCTAGATAGCCTCTCTATCTTCAAAGTTCATTCTAGTTGTCTATATCAGTAAATCAATTCAATTGTAATGGAAACTAACCTTCAATCCCCCCCTCTCTACAACAATTCTAGTTTTCTATATTAGTGAATCATTTCAATTATAATTCTAACCTTAAGGTAACTGATCTGAATCATATGCAACAGATAACATTAAATGAGTAATAAAACCTATCAAATGTTCGCAACAACCTTTAGGTGGCTAATTTGAATCATATATAAAAAATCTAACATTGAATGAGTAATAAAACCAAGCAGACATGTTCCAAACAGAGCTTTAAAAATATGCAAGTCATGGATAAACATCAGCCTCATTCAATATACTTTAAATGAGCCTAAATTTTTGAAATCCAATCAACAAAATCAATAACTTGGAAATTCTTGTGAGGTTGTATTTCAGGAATTCTAATTACATAATTAAAATACCATCTCAAGTATATTGTAAAGGTTTTTAAGAAAATCACCAACTGTAAAACTAAAAAGTTCCTAATCAGAATACTTAAATGTAAAGAAACCCAAAATTATATGCAATAAGGAAAAGACCTTTATCCAAGTTAATATCCAAACCATATATCATATTCTAACTACTTGTACCCTACAAAAAATTCATCTATAAGTCACAATTGAAATTTTATACGGCCATAATTCCTGATGGTCAATTAAGAGGTTGTCCTAAACCATATAATAAATTGGAAGTTTCTAATTAGTCATACAATGGAAAAGAATTTGTGACCCATTGGAAAACACTACCTTCCATCCATTAAGGTTAAGGTCCATGAAAGATGTCGCCATTCTAGTTTACATGTCAGTGCAAAAACAGCTTCATATGAGGATGCACTATATATTGATACATTATTCCCCCTGGAACCCCCCCTGCACCCCCACTTACCCCCATCCCCCTTTCCCTGGATATCCTCCCTCCCAATGCACCACCTATATAGTGCCCCCCCATCCCCCTTAACCCCCCCTCCTGGACACCCCTCCCCTAGACCCCCCCCCCTCCTAGACACTCCCTCTCTGCCCCATGCACACTGCCCCCCCCCCCCCTTCACCCCCACTACCCCTACACACTTCCCCCCTCCCCCTTCAGCCCAACTCCCCCCTACCACTTCCCCCACCTACCCCCCCCCCCACCTCCATTCCCCCTACACACTCCCCCCCTTCCTTCACCCCCAATAATGTCCAGATACCTAGCATAGGTCACCCAAACATTTAAATTTTCACTGAAATGGTGGGACATAAGATGGAAATATACTAAGAACACATCCCTTCACCCAAATAAGAGACTACAACCACTAACCATGAAGAACCACTAAGAGCATAATTCGAAACCTAAGGAAAGGTACACCCAAAACATAGCAATGAATCCAAATGAAATAACACAATCAATATCCATCAATTATTCAACCAACAAAAAGAAAAATATTAAAAAAATATTTGGAAAACATGCC
Organism: Viscum album; assembly: GCA_963277665.1. Taxonomy (NCBI): domain Eukaryota; kingdom Viridiplantae; phylum Streptophyta; class Magnoliopsida; order Santalales; family Viscaceae; genus Viscum; species Viscum album. Next base: position 1,632,002,277 of record OY728155.1, on the reverse strand, counting down.
TTAAAGGGAGGTACGGCAAACCGAAGAGGGCGTTGCGGGCAGCGAAGGTCCGGCAAACCGAAGAGGGCATTGCGGGCAGCGGAGGTACGACAATGAGAAGCGACATCAGTGTAGGTCCAGAAATGAGAAGTGAGGGTGGGGAAGGTCCAGCAACGAGAAGCGAGGGTGACAGAGGTCTGGAAACGCGAACTCAGCGGGAAGCAGAGGGGAGTCGCAGGGTTCCGGTACCGCGAAATCTTTAGGTCGCGATAAAGCGAGGGCACTGTGCGATCGACTTTATAAAAAAATGGACTAAGGTTTTATCAGCGCTTTTTTAGCGCTGATAATGGTACTCTATCAACGCTTTTCCAGTGCTGATAAAGGGTCATTTTATCAGCGCTTCTTTAGTGCTGATAAAGGTTACCCTATATCAGCGCTAAAATTTTAGTGTTGATACAGGGATTCTTTATCAGTGCTTTTCTAGAGCTAATAGAGGGCCTCTTTATCAGCGCTAGAAAAGCACTGATACAGGGTAACCTTTATCAGTGCTTTTTCTTAGCGCTGATATAAGGGGGGGGGGGGCTTCCCTTGCCCATTTTTGTAGTAGTGACATTACCCAATGCATTGGAGCACTATATAACTTCAGGCACACTCGTCACATCATAACATTTATATAATCATGTATGACACATAGAACATATAACAATCTTAATCATAAAATAACCCCTGGAGAAGAAATGGGTTTCATGATAATTTCATAAAGAATACATTCATGGATAAAATTTTTAGTTTGAAAAATAAAAAATTAATATCCTACTTGGTATAAGAATCGTCAAACTTGAGTAAAGAAGAAATAATCTCAAGAGAAGTAAAAGGAGTATTTTTAGAAAGAAGAGTTATTTTGGAAAAATATTTTCATTTGTCATACAATCAAATTGAAAACATTTATATCCCATAAAATAAAATAGAAGGATAAATAAATGATATTTAAGGAATAATAAAGGAAAATCCATACTAAAACTTGGGTGAAAGAGGGAAAACCTAAAGAAAGTGACACTACTAGAAATTTAGGATATAACCATAGTTTGAAACCGTGGAAATAAGCCCAAAAACCGTGGCTATAGGTTATAGCCATAGTTCAATGGATTATGGCTGGTATTGGCATGGTTATAAGACAATACTTATAAACATGGTTTCAAACTGTGTAAAATGGGCTATATCCACAGTTCAAATTGTGGTTAAAGGGATATATCCATGGTTTGAAACTGTGGATAAAGGGATATATCCATGATTTCAAACTGTCATAGAACATTAATCCACATAGGTCCTATTACCACAGTTCAAAATTGTGGCTATATGTATATATACACAATTTAAAACTATGGATATAGTCCTTCCCATTTCATAAAAAACACCTCCACATCCCCCCTTGAACACCCCCTACACCCCCATGCGACCCATGGATAGCCCCCTTGAACCCCCATGCCCCCCTGGATAGCCCCTTGCACCCCCTGGAAAACCCCCTTGTACCCCACTAGACAACCCCCTTTCACCCCCTTGAACACCCCCTTGCACCCCCATGCCCCCCTGGACCTCCCCCTTGCAACCCCCTGGACAGCCCCCTTACACCCCCTTGAACACCCCCCACCCCCACACACACACACCCTTTCACCCCCTGGATAGCCCCCTTGAACACCCCCTTAACCCCCATTCCCCCTGAACAGCCCCCTTGCACCCCCTGGACATCCCCCTTGAACACCCCCCCCCACACCCACACACACCCACATGCCCCCTATGGACAACCCCCTTGTACCCCCCTGAACACCCCGTGAACCCCCATGCCCCCAACCCCCCCCCCCTCTTGGACACCCCCTCTTTCCTGGGCATCCCCCTAGCACCCCCTGCACCCCCATGCCCCCAACCCCCCCCCCCCTCCTGGACACCCCCCTCTCACCTAGACACCCCCTCTTTCCTAGACACCCCTTGCACACCCATGACCCCTTTCCCCCCCTCCTGGACACCCCCTTTCACCCCCCAGATAGCCCCCTTACACCCCCACCCCACCCCTATAGTAGCCCCCCTGTAAATCCCCCCCTCCTGGACACCCTCCCCCCTTATGGACACCCCCTCCCACCTAGACACACCCCCACCTGGACCCCCCCCCCAGAAATCGCCCTTGCACCCCCTGGACAGCCCCCTTGAACACCCTCCCCCCCTTCATGTTGCAAACGTAACCTATATCTATGTGGGAATAAGAGAAAATAAATATCAATTTTTTCATAGGTTTACTAAGAATGGTTTGAAAATAGGATTCATTATGGGGAATTATGGATTGGATCTCAAAGTCATATCACTTCATACCTATTCGTGAATCCAATATGGTGGAATACTTACCAAACTATTTGGGACAATTTTGTGGATCCTAGGTTGATATCTAGTGTCATTTCATCCAATTAAACTTTAGAAAGGAGGAATAACCATAACATAATTCACTACATGAGGCATTACCTCTCTTGTTATAAGTTAACCATGTTCGGTTCCATTTAACTCATTAAAATCATTAAGTTAACCTTGCACTCCCATGGACATCCCCCTTGGACACCCCCCCTGCACACCCATGCCCCCTTGCACCACCTACCCCCTCCTGGACACCCCCCTTCCCCTTGATCTCTCCCCCTACACCCCTCCCCCTACCACTTTCACCCCCTGCCCCCTCCCCCCAACACCCCCCTACACCCTACCCCTACCCCTTGAAAAATAACCCAGAACAACCCCCCTCTCCTGCACACCCCTTGGACCCCCCCTGCACCCCTACCCCTGCCCCTTTCACCCCCCATGCCCCCTCCCCCTAGCACACCCCCTGCACACCCCCTTCCCCCTTCCCCAGCACACCCCTCCCACCCCACCCCCCTGCACACTACCCCTACCCCTTGCAAAAGAACCCATCACACCCCCTCCCCTGCACACCCCTTGGACCCCCCTTCCCCTCGCACCCCCTGCCCCCTCCCCTAGAACACCCCCCCTGCCCCCTCCCCCCCATCACACCCCCTTCCCCTTTCCCCAGCACACCCCCTGGCCCAACCCACCCCCTGTACACAACCCCTGCCCACTGCACACCCCCCAAGAAAACCCCCCATGCCCACCCCCTGCACCCTACCCTACCGCTTGTAACCCCCCCCCCCCCCCCGCACACCCCTCCCCCCCACCCCAACCCTTGGACCCCCCCACCTTACACACACCCCTTCCCCCTTCCCCATCACACACCCCTTCCCACCCCACCCCCCTGCACACACCCCCTGCCCACCCACTCCCCTTCACACTGTACACCCCCCAAGAAAACCCCCCATGCCCACCCCCTTCACCCTACCTTACCCCTTGAAAAAAAACCATCACACACCCCCCTGAACACCCCTTGGACCCCCCACCCTGCACACCCCGTACCCCCCTCCCCAGCACACCCCCCTGCCCACCCCACCCTCCCTACACACACCCCCTGCACACTGCACCCCCCAAGAAAACCCCCCATGCCACCCCCTGCACCCTACCCTACCCCTTGAAAAAAACCCATCACCCCCCCCCCCCCCGCACCCTCCCCTTTCCCCCAGCACACCCCCATACCCACCCCATTCACCCCCCTGCACCTTGCAACGAAACCCAACACCCCCCCTCCGATAGCCTGAGTTTTTGGTCCTTGGCAGGGGTATTGTCAGTGAGGTTTTCCGATAAGACCTATTTGGATTAGCAGTTGAGTAGTGGTTTTCTGATGGGACCTATTTGGATCTGCGGTTGAGTAGTATTGTATGGGAATCCATAGGAACCATGTATGGGAATCCATAGGGTGGGGAGCGCACTATTGAATATCATTGGTTGTCATGGATGATCTATGGTGATCCAAGAGTTGGTGGTAATGGATATTTCATATTGTAATTTAGGGATAAGTGGGTTGGCCACATCTAGTCATTGCATTTAGTGATGGATAGAATAGGGGCTATAGAGACCAGGTGTATGGTTTGGAAGGTCAATGATAATGTTACTCCTATGGTGGGGAGAATCATATCAGTTGTGGGTGACTAACCCTCATGTCGTATGGGTTGTTGTTGTAGTGAGGTCGATCATTGAATGATTGAGGTGAAAAAGTGATGCTAGTGTGTGGGAAGATCCTATATTTTTTGGTTCCTTGGGTAATACTAGATTTTAAGTTCATATGTGGTGTTGAGTGGATTTAGTGAATTGGAATCGGGCTCAGGATGGTTTTTGAGTGATCTGGGGGTGAATCACAACAGAGGTGAGTTAGTGCTTAGAGTGGGAGCATGATGTAGGAAGAAAATAGTTGGTGATCCAACCATGAAATTACACTGGGATTCAGGGATCAGTCTTAGGTGTATACATTATATGATCTCATGATGCCTCAAGAGGTGAAGTCATCTTTATTTAGAGATGTGATAGCACACCAGTGGGTGAAACCAAGAAATTTCAGGAAAATTCATCCAGAGGAGAATGGACTGGTGTTTTTCGTGGGGTTGGATATAGTGAGATGAAAACTACATTGAGATAATGTTTCAAAATCTAGTTACCATGTCGATAGACCATTGGAAGATCATTCTATATTGGAAATTTATATGGTTATAAGCACCATGATTTTTAGTCAACCTTCACGAGAAGATTAGTATGGCGGGGATAACCATAAGCTTTATGATGAATCAGTTGAAGACACTAAGGAGTGTCCAGATATATGGGTGTAGTGGGAGCCTTCTTTGTGTTAGCATTTTTAGTGGGTGAGTGGCTTGACTTCTAGTGAAAAGCATGCCTTGATGTTTGGATTTGTGTAACAGAAACATGTTAAGAATTCAGAGATGGATAATAGTGAGTTCTCGGGGAATTTACAATCATAGTAGTTTGTGAGACATGTTTTGAAGAATATCATAGCTTCTTGGGGATGAGAAGTGTTAAGGTGGGGAGTTTTTAATACCCCACATGTTTCTGATTCATTATTTTTTGAGGAATTGTTTTTAATATGAAACATGGGTTGTTGCTTAAATTGAAATTTGGATCATAAATCTGAACATCAGATGTTTCTAAATGGTATTTTTGGATTTGGTTGTAGTCCCCTGTTGGAACCTCTAAGTTTTGGGTGGAAGTTGGTGGAGGTTCAGGGTAAAAAATGACTAAAATTTAAGCTACCATATCCTTTCATGTTGTGACCCATCAGGTTTATGCCTTGAATGGGGTTGTTTGAGGGGTGAACCCCCTATCTCGAACATTTTCGTTTGTGAACCTCAGTTCAAGCCATGAAATTCCCAGGGGTAATAATTCTTGGTTTGAAACCCCTGGTCACATTGTGAATCATACCTAGGTGGATTTATTTTAATAGGTTAAATTATGTCTTTTTCTGGGTCAAGTGTTTCACAATGATGTTACTAAAGAAAGTGTCAAGTTTTCAAGGTCGGTTGTTTGTGTTTGATGAAATGAAAAAAAATATTTTATTTAAGTTTTAGATTTTTATGAGAATGCTCAGTTCATGTTTTCTCAAAATAAGGGCACTTTCATCTCTAAAGTGAAGGAAATTTCATTTTCTGTTAGTGAGTTGGCTGAATCTTTCTACTAGTCCATGTTGAAGGCTTAGGGAAATCATGTAAAACAAGTGAAAATGTCATTTCAAAGATCCAAAACTAATTTTCATATCATATTCACATTATATAATAATGAAAAAAAGTTTTTAAAATACTCAAGAAATTATAGAATTCAAATTAAAGGGTTAGGTAGAGGGAACTTACCTCTACCACAAGGCGTGCTGCTTTTGATGACGACGACTCCATTCCTCCCTTTTTTCTGCTTGCACGCATATGAAAATTCACATATATATAAGGAATCATAACCCCTATGCACATATTTTCACGGATAAATATACTCAAGGGGGTCCTTAGATATATGTTTATACTTGCATATACCCCTTTACACTTACACATGTATGCATTTTTCATATCTATATATAAGCACACCTAGACCCAATATATATACATTCATACTACCATGAGTGAATATATATAAAGGGGGGACTTATATATGTATATTCCTACCTATGCATACACATGTAAACCCTCATCAATGGAAACTCTAATCCACCTCAACGACGTCCAGAAAGCACTATAAAAATATAAAGAACCCAAAAAACACAAAATCCCGAATTAAAATTTGGCCAAAGAATAAAAATGAAATAAATCTTACCCAAATATGATGTTGAACTCACTGTCATCGATGGTGGTAGATAGAACCAGCCTCATCATAATAAACCACCTATAAAAAAATAGTGTGAAAAGAAATGAAATATAATGACTTCTTATATATATGTGATCAATGATGATAAATGATACATGAATCTGTTACCATTATAGATTTTATAATTTTTTACTATTATTACCACAATATCATCATTTAGTCACTCCCATTAGACTGATAATTTATAGTGGTCATGTCAACACAAAACAACCCCCTACACCACCCCCCAGCCCCTCCCCTGCACCACCCCCAGTACCCCACCCCCCCCATCCCCTCCCCCAACACCCCCCACCTACACCCCCACTGCCCCCACCCCCCACCCCCACTGCCCCCCATCCCCCATCCCTTGCACCCCCCCCCCGCTGCCCGCCCTCTTCCCTAGCACCAGCCCCTAACCCCTCCCCCCAGCCCCCCAACACTATTCCCCCCACACCAGCCCCCCTGCACCACTCCCCCTAGCACTAGCCCCCCCCACACATACACCCCCCCCTCTTTCACTAGCACCCCACCCCAGTCTCTCCACCTAGCCCCCCACCTGCACCCCCAATGCCCCCCCCACCTTCACCCCCACTACCCCCCTCCCCTCCCCTGCACACCCCATTCCCCCTTCCCCAGCACCATCCCCCCCTGAATACTAGTAAAAACACCCCCCCTCACCCTGCACACCCCCACATCCCCCCTCACCCTGCACACCCATTCCCTCTTCCCCAGCACCCCCCTGCACACACCCTTTCCCTCTTCCCCAGTACCACCCCCCAGAAAGCCCCCTGCTCCTCCCTAGATAGCCTCTCTATCTTCAAAGTTCATTCTAGTTGTCTATATCAGTAAATCAATTCAATTGTAATGGAAACTAACCTTCAATCCCCCTCTCTCTACAACAATTCTAGTTTTCTATATTAGTGAATCATTTCAATTATAATTCTAACATTAAGGTAACTGATCTGAATCATATTCCAACAAATAACATTAAATGAGTAATAAAACCTATCAAATGTTCGCAACAACCTTGAGGTGGCTAATTTGAATCATATATAAAAAATCTAACATTGAATGAGTAATAAAACCAAGCAGACATGTTCCAAACAGAGCTTTAAAAATATGCAAGTCATGGATAAACATCAGCCTCATTCAATATACTTTAAATGAGCCTAAATTTTTGAAATCCAATCAACAAAATCATTAACTTGTAAATTCTTGTGAGGGTGTATTTCAGGCATTCTAATTACATAATTAAAATACCATCTCAAGTATATTGTAAAGGTTTTTAAGAAAATCACCAACTGTAAAACTAAAAAGTTCCTAATCAGAATACTTAAATGTAAAGAAACCCAAAATTATATGCAATAAGGACAAGACCTTTATCCAAGTTAATATCCAAACCATATATCATATTTTAACTACTTGTACCCTACAAAAAAGTCATCTATAAGTCACAATTGAAATTTTATACGACCATAATTCCTCATGGTCAATTAAGAGGTTGTCCTAAACCATATAATAAATTGGAGGTTTCTAATTAGTCATACAATGGAACAGAATTTGTGACCCATTGGAAAACACTACCTTCCATCCATTAAGGTTAAGGTCCATGAAAGATGTCTCCATTCTAGTTTACATGTCAGTGCAAAAAACAGCTTCATATGAGGATGCACTATATATTGATACATTATTCCCCCTAGAAACCCCCCTGCACCCCCACTTACCCCCACCCCCTTTCCCTGGATATCCTCCCTCCCCATGAACCACCTATATAGTGCCCCCCCATCCCCCTTAACCCCCCCCCCTCCTGGACACCCCTCCCCTGGACCCCCCCCCCTCCTAGACACTCCCTCTCCGCCCCATGCACACTGCCCCCCCCCCTTCACCCCCACTACCCCTATACACTTCCCCCCTCCCCCTTCAGCCCAACTCCCCCCTACCACTTCCCCCACCTACCCCCCCCCACCTCCATTCCCCCTACACACTCCCCCCCTTCCTTCACCCCCACTACCCCCTACACACTGCCCCCCCCCCCCTCTCACCCCAACTACCCCCAACCTTCACCCCCCACCCCACCTGCCCCCAACCTCCATACATGATGATGACTAACTATAGATATTATGAGTAATAGATTACACAATTTTATTTTAGACACTGTAATTTTCTTAATATTTAACCTTCCCCACTCGATTAAATTTCATAATATCCTTATTTATAATCATATAGTTTCATATCACTATCTAATAGTTATTGAATACACTAATAATAATGAATGTGGATATTAAGTTAATCCAAAATTCATAATCAACTTTCTCAAATATGGGTGGCTAACTAGGATTTACGTTCTTAAATGTTTTCATTGGTATATTTCCTTCAATCAAAAAATATTTCCTCTAATTATATTTTAATATATGGAAGTTATTACTGAATTTAAATGTATATGGATAAAAAATATAAATATATACTCTATGAAAAAATGTAGTATCAAGGTAAATAAAATAATGTATACGAAATGTTTTCCTAATGTGTCATATTAAAGAGGGGGGGTTTAATTGATGGTTTTAACAAACACATAAAATATTTTATCCCTTTAAAATATATAGATAAAAAGATACAAGTTCCTAAAATGGAAGGGTATTAATGAAATATAATATTAGTCTAATGTGAAGGATTAAAAATATGAATAATATATAAATAAAGTAATGTTAATGAAAGAAACATAATATAAAGAACAATATATAATATAAAATGGTATAATGGAGTTAGAGATAAAAATTTATAAACTCATAGACAATCTATAATAAATGGTTTAATGGTTTATATCCCCAAAACTCTTTAATTTTGATCTAAATTAGTTGGATGATCAACAAAAATATACAAAGATACTATGTTCTGAATTATAACATTTTAGATCAAATTATTGGAATAACAATATCTTTCCCTTGAGATTATTAGATAGATTTAACAACAAGTCATTTCCCTAGAAAATATCTAAATAGATGATCTTTAGTACAAGATACAATCCATGGAACTTATTTGATCTAAAAATATAAAAGGATAAAGTTCTTATCTTTAAATAATATTTGAAAAAGGTCAACAATAAGTCATTTACCTAGAAATTTTTTTATTTGAAAATCAACATTGTAAGTTCCTATCCATGAATCTTCTTCAATGAGAATATTGAAAGAAAAAAAAAATATATCCTTGGACATGTTTGATCTTGTAAGATCAGAATTTGAATTATTACAACATATAGACTAAGTTCTTTTACAATGAAACCTCACAAATAAATAACTACTTAAATCGATATAGAAACTAAAACTAATAGAAACTATCAAAGATATCAAATATGATAATGGTGGATTGGTTCTGTTTTCTAGTGAAGAATAAATCATGATCGTTTGGTCTTCAAAGGACAAATTTAGTGGAATAGATCTTTGGAATACAAGAGTGCAATTGAAATCTTGATCTTTTAGCCTATAGTGATCTATTGTGACAACAAGAGTGCGATTGAAATGATAAATAAACCCATAAAATACTGTGGAGGTAGGCATTGATTGGAATCATCGCGGAGAAGGGAGTCACGGTGAAAGATTTCATCGGGGAGGAGGGTGCCATGGTGAGAGAGGTCTTTGGGGAGGAGGGTGCTGCATTGACAGAGGTCGTCGAGGAGGAGGGTGCCGCAGTGAGAGAAGTCATCGGGGAGGAGGGCACTGCTGTGAGAGATGTCATCGGGGAGGAGGGTTCCACCACTGTGAGAAATGTCATCTGGGAGTATGGTTCCACTATGAGAGGTCTTCATGGAGGAGAGTTTGTTGGGTGGAGAGGTTGTCAAGGAGGAGGGCAATGCGTGGTGATAGGGTTGCGGATTAGGGGAGGAGGAGGAGCCTGATATTGATCGGAAAAAAGGGAATCCATGAGATACAAGGTATATATCCATAGAGGTTTATTAAAACCATGGAAATAAAAAAGATATAGCCACATACATATAAAACTATGGCTATAGGTCTATGTCTATAGCCTAAATCTCTAGTAGTGAGAGTTGGGTTCAAGAATTCCCCTTACATTATGTATGAATGCTTTATTCACATTAATATCTTGGATAACCAAATTAGATTCATTTATTAATAAATATAGAACTTAATATACATGTATTTGATTTATTATAATTTTATTAAGTTTTTTTGTGGCCATTTTGATGAGTTATAGTGTTCAATTTCATCGTTTGGAAGTGTTTTTTTCTTGGTCTTCATGATCAGTTTACTTGTATACATGTATGGAAGATCATCTAAAATGGGGATAATAATACAAAATTTAAATTATATGTTATTAATTAACTTACATAAGTTTAATTGGTCTTATATTTTTTTTTATATATATGAGTTTGATTAAAAAGTTAATGATAATCGTTTAGGTTAATTTTGGCGGTTTTCGATCACAATGAACTCATTTTGTTTTATCATTTTGTATTATGTAAATATGTTAGTTACATAACATAAAATAGTTTATAAAATACATTTTAAAATATTTTTCAACAATTATAATGTTTTTTTTTGACCAGCCTTGAAGGCGAGATGGAAAATGAAAACTTGTCTTCCTAGAAGGTGATAAATCAACACCTCGCAGATGATGTTTTCATTTTTAGAATAAAAGGGAGAGAAAAAGAGGTTTGATGATGGATTATTTAATTAACATGATAAAATTATATTATATATAAGATACTAGAGTTATAATGAAACTTGGATAAGGGTAGGTGATGAGATAATAAGAAAATAAAAGAAATTGAAAAGCGGTTAAAAAAAGAAAGAGGATTTTACCTCTTGAATTATTCTCCTTGAGAACCTCCTTTGGGAAATTAGATTTGGTATTTTTTTGAGACAAAAGGATCTTGGATGTGGGGGAGAGGCTTGAGAATTGGATTGGGTATAATTTGGACAAGGATCAAAGCTTTGAAGGTGTGAGTAGAAGAGGTGGTGATGGGTGGTATTTATAGGGGAGGAGAGTGATATTTTTTGATTATTTTATTCATTAGTATATTATTTTGGCTCAAGACTACAAATATTTTGAACCTTATCACTAAATATATTAAATAATTAATGAGAGTTTTATATTGTGGGATTACATTATACATACACCATCTATGACTTGATAATTCATATATTTGTTAAACACCATAAATTATTGTATTTCACTATTCACCAAAATTCAACTATTTTAGACAAATACAAAAATTCACCCAAGCCATTTTTTAATATATATAATTCAAAAATTAACTCCATTTTATGAAAATAATTTTCTAAATATGATAAATTTAATTTTTAATTTGAATCATCATTTATTTGAAGAATACTGGTTTTAAAATTATAACTGATTTTATGACACTTTGAAAATTTAATTAAGGTCTCATAAAATTATATTATAATCATAATGAAACAAAATATTAATCTAAGAATAAATTTTATGAAAATATATTTTATTTTAAATCATTATATTAATTATAAAATTGTAAATAAATATTTGTGTTTTATAAAAATTTCAACACTTACTTTATCATTTTTAAAATATTTATTCACTTACAATATCATATAAATATATCATATTTTCATTTATAAGATGGATAAATTTTATTTAAACTTTCATAGGTGAGGTTAATATTTTATTATCTAGATTACTATTTTTAATGGTCATGTTACTATTCCAAGGGTCGAGTTACTATTCCATCAGTAAAGGTTCCTTAATTCCTCTTCTTTCATTCATTATTCATTTATAAAGTTTGTATTATGTTCTATGTGTGATTTTATATGATTTATACTGTATGATATAATTATAATAAGTGTATTTACATTGATATAATTATGGTTTGTTATATTTATTTTATGTGTCATTGGTAATAATTCTCTCTCAAATTGTCCCGGCTTGTATTTTTCAATACCATAACAGTATATATACAATTAACTAGGTATAAGAAACTGTTATATCAACCTCAGAAGATCTCATTCCCTATAACTTAGGTTTCTACTTCAATATAATATCTATTGAGTTACTTTCATCCTGGTCTCATTGAAACATAAGTTCTTATGACATAATATATTTTCATCATATTGTAACTCATATGATATCCATTTTTCATTATAGTTGACATATGGTTATGGGATAAAACCATTATTTAAAATACATGTCTTGAAAATAATGGAATTTTCTACAATGGATATGAGTCTCAACATTGATCCTCCTTATACTGACATCATGGCTCTGATGTGTACAAGGAAATATGAATTTAGGAATTGATCCATACTGCATTTTTTTTATGGATGTTAACATGTAAGACTTATTATCAATACTTCTTATTATCATCATAGCCCTGATGTGGATAAGGTAATGTGCATTTAGTAATTACTCCACACTACATTATAATGATCGATGAATGCTTGCTCTGGACATTCTTCAGCACACTGGCCCAAAGAAACTCATATCTTCTGACCATGCATATACCATACTTCAATTCCATATTCCTTAATAAAAACTTAATAAAATTTAATGAAGTATTTTTACCACTAGATTATCCTTGGAATAGTTTACACTCTCTAGCTGAACTAATTTCAAAAGATTTTTGGCATACCTTTATTTCTAAAGGCTTCTTTGTCCAAGCTAAATAAGTATACTCATAGATAATTTCTAAGGTGTTTATCTCAACATGGTCTAAATACCATATTGGGTATATCCTTGACATACACTTTTACTTTTCCTTGAAAAATTATTATCTTTCCACATCTGGGTATATGGATCTTACATTTTATATTCATCATGTATTTTATATGATTCATGTATCACTAAATTATTACTTGAGTACTCTACACCACAAATAATATTCATTCTGAAACTAGAATAATGTCCTCTTGTATCCAAAGAACACATGAGATAATTTTTTTGGTAATACTCGATAAAATTTCTACTAGAATCATTAAACTTTTCAATTATAAGTTGTGTGTTTCTCACCGCTGACTTAGGAACCACCCTTTCTCAACTGATTGGAGAATACACCTTACTTATTATAACATTTCTATACTTACTTGGTTACTGTATTTCAATACACATATGTGATTGGAATATTTTATTTTAATACCCAAGAACCATTAAAGAAACATTAATTATAATTTATGAATATACCTAAAGAAGAAGTGATTACTTGCTTATTTAATTCATTTTATTGCATTTAAACTTTCACATATTTTATTTCACAATATGTGAGGCAAATAACCTCCAATTTAATACCTATTTCTTTTAAGGATATTGTGAAGGTTTCTTTGGAGTTACACTTATGATTAGTCTTTATGTCCTGTCTTTCAACTTGTTCACCATAATAATTAGAGATAATACTTTCTTTAAGTTCTTATTTACTTAGTGAACCATACTAAAAAGGTAATGGATCATTTTTCTCCAAATTGTTCATTTTGTAATATTAAATGAAATTGGAATAAATGGGTGAAAATGATATGAGAAAGGATTCATTGAAAGATCATGATCCATCTTTCAATTTATGCATATCTAGAGTAATCATCATCTATTCATATTCATGCTTCACTTTCTCCTCACAAGATTCTCAAAGATAAGACAACATGAGATATCATTCATGTACTGATGTAGTAGCCACAACTGACCTCAGATGTTGATGATATCATAATGACATAACCATCATATGTTTCATAAATGGGTCTCTTATAAGCATCTTTTTAACACATTTTCATCCTGAGGTGGCTTAAGCGGTATTAAGGACACCAGCACCTTAAATTTCCTATATCATAGTATTGTACACAAGCACCTGTAAAACTCTTTGGAAAGTTGTGTTGGATAGGACATTGGCTTTTTCTAGTAATTATCTTAGTATGTCGTGTGGTATTACTTGCTATTTTTCTACAAAAAAATCTAGCAAATTAGTACTTTTATCTTGATTGTCGATTTTGACATTATTGATTAAATTATTAAATGTATCCCACTATTTTATCAAATCATCATAGTCTTTAAACGTTGGCTACACAACTACTCAGAGAGTTCAAGGTAGGAATTTGGTTGACCAACCACATTAACTTGTGGTTCCTTGATCTGTTGAGTGAATCTCCAACTTCTAAAATCATAAACTTGATTTAATCAATGCTTACCTATAAAGTTTTAGAAATATATTTTTGGATACTTATTTGCTGCTAGATTTAGTTAATTCAACTCATCACTCTTATAAGAACTCCCCGATAGTAAGATTCACCCTCAACTTTGGCTGGCGAGTCTGGTTTTGTTCAAATTCAAATTATGGATGGAGTTTTGTGACTTAATATTTCTTTGATGGTTTTTTATATTTTTTTGGACGAATATAATCCATTTCTATTAATATTTTTCATTCATTGTTTTCGTGCTCACAGCTAAACATTAATAGAAAAAAATTCATCACTTCTTTATGCATTTTTTCTTGTTTATTATTATATGTTTATCTTGTTATCATGAAAATATATAAAATAATAAACAAATGAATAACGGAAATAAATGTCTAATTAGTCTCGAGAATCTAATATTGATTGATCCATTTAAACTTAATGGAACAACCATGACCTTGGAGAATATTACTTGAGTCATCGCTTGACTCATTATGCATCTCATCCTTGTCAAGTGTGCCCATTTCTCGTCAGGATTTCACCTCAACTTGGCATGGTCCATGACTTACAGTTTCCTCATCATGGTACAAAAACACTCATGCACAAGCGAGGAGAACATAGAGTGTAATGTACATAAAGATAATGATGGACACAAAGGTCCTTATACATAATGAATAAAAAAGGATGATGCATAGACCATCATAAAATAATTAATTATGTATAATCATCGCACACATATCATAAATAATTAAATTAAATAAATCAAACATTCACAGGTCGTTCAATTTCTCAAGACCAATAAACGAGTAAAAGTAAAGTGTGATAAAATTAAATTACAATAAATTTAAGAATGAGGGAAATTTAAATAAATTAAATTAATTAATCAAATTTAAATATTTTATTTAAATATTTTATTTTATTCAGTTCAAATATTAATTTAATTTTAATACCAAAAATTAAATTAATTAATTAATTCAATTTAATACTTAAATTAAATTGATTTTCTATTTGGGTATTAAAATATTATATTTTAAATAAAAAAATATTTTAATTAATTTAATTTAATATTAAATTAAATTAATATTGATTAACTTGAGCCCTAAAAGCCTGCCTGAGCCTATTGCGGGCTCGAATGAAGCCTCACAGACCCATATCAGGTCCTGCTGTTGGGGCGCAGCGGAGGTGCGTGGTACCTCAAGCACACAAAAGGGGAACAAACGGAGCAACATGGGAATTTAACGTGGTTCGAATTTGAAGCCTACGTCCACGGGAGAAACATGAGGATCTTCTCAATTCACTCTCTCCGAGTCTCGTCAGAGGAACACATAATTAAACCACCACAATTACACACACATAGCTCTTCTGTTTATAAAGAAAACAGATTCTGCAACGTCAAGGGTTGCTGCATCAACCCTTGAAATTTCTCCCGCTGGCTGCTGTCCATGAAGCTGCTGTATCGGCAAGGTTGGCTGCCAACCAAGGGAGAAGTCTCCTGCCAACAAAGGAGACTCCCAAATTAGGGAGTGGCCCCCACAAATCTCCCTCTCACGACCAATTTGGGGTAGAAGCTTGACCTGCAGTCTCCTTGCAGGTGTTGAAAACTTCATCAACAAATCGAACACGTTTTTTCAAGCCAGATGATGTGGCACTTCCACTATCTTCACTCGAGCTCGGGCTGACTGCGGTCCCCATCAAATGATACAACCCTTGTGACTCCTTCCCAGTAAGCTTCGTTGTATCCCCGCGTGAGACTTCCAACACTCTACCTGCTATGAAAATATTGAACCATTTTGCATCGAGCCTACTTAATGATACCAGGTTCCGTCTCATCCTCAGAACAAATTTCACGTCAGCCAGTTTACGAACTCCTCCATCGGGTGTCTTCAATTTCACCATCCCGACTCCTCAAACCTCGTATGTTGAGCCATCACCAAGTCTCACTGAGTCTCGCACCTGGTGAAAATTATCAAATGTACCTCTCGTCGTACATGTGTGCCAAGCTCCCCGAATCCAGAACTCATCCGTCTTCCTTTGGATTTTGAGCTCGCTCGTTCTTCCTCTTTAGAAATCGGCATTCCCGTTTCATGTGCCCGTATCTTTTGCAGTAATGACACTGCACTTCACCCAGTTCAACTCTCTCATCTGAGTGAAAACTTCCCGTTGTCACGCAGATTTCATCATCTGCTGATAATCCAGTGATGTTCGCACCCTCCTCTTCAACTTTCTTCTTCGCAGTAATGTACTGTTTGCGCTCTCCACAGTCACTTTTATAGTGACCCTTCTTCTCGCACCAGAAACACGTGATTTCGCTAGGATCACGTCCCCTGGATTTTGGCCGCCATTCTTTACCTCCTGACTTTCGATGTCGGCTCCTCCCACATTGATCATCTCACATCACCATGATTTGCTCACCTGAATGCATCACGGGTCTTCGGAATGCCTCTGAATCTTGAAGTGACGTCATCACCTCATCCAACTTCAATGTCTCCTTCCCCACGAGCAATGCAGTCACAAGCCCATCAAATGAGCTTGGTAGGGATGACAAAAGCAAAAGCGCTTTATCTTCCTCTCCAACCTTCACACCGAGCCCCAATAACTGCGTCAGGATCTTGTTGAATTTATTGGTATGATCCAACAAATTCGCTCCCTCGTCCATGCGCAACTGGTACAGTTTCTTCTTTAAGAACAACTTGTTGGTCAGCGACTTCGCCATATACCGCTGCTCCAACTTCTTCTAGATCTCCTTCGGTGATGTCTTGTCCAACACCGAATACTTTACCTCATTCACCAGACATAGCCGAATTGTACTGACGACCCGCATCTTGAGTTCTTCCCAATCACCAGCACTGGTTGTCTTGGGCTTTTCTCCGATCAACGGTCTGATCATGCCTTGATGCACCAAAAGATCTTTCACCATGCCTTGCCACAAGTCGAAATTATTTCGACCATCGAACTTCTCGATATCAAATCTTGGTAGTGCTCCGCCACCCGTCATCGTCGTTGTTGCAAAACGCGATCACCACCGTCAATGTCGCACCTTTCTGATACCACCTAATAGAATACGAATTTTGAAAAACTAATCATACGGATGCATCCGGTACAGTCCAAATAGTCGGAATTGACTCCTGAATCGCTGAAATCGGACACCAATTGACCAAGATATGGTCAAAACACGTTCAATGGTCCAGATCACCCGCTGACACGACGCTGACGTGGCGCTGACGTGGCACGCCGGAGTTTCATCGGAATCTCACCGGTTTTTTTGCCGGCGGCATGAACAGTACCGTCTTCTCCGGCACGGGTACTGTTCACCCGCAAGTTTGACCAAACTTTGACCGAGCCTATAGGGCTCATTTCAACTCCGTTTTCATCGCCGTTTGCGCCGTTGGAATCGTCTCGACGTCCTGTTCTGGCCTTGGAATTATTTTCCGACCACTTTCAATTTTCCGACCACCGGAAAATTCGTCGTCGCATCGCCGTCTCACCTCCGTTCGCTCAGACTCGCCTTTGATACCACTTGTTGGGGCGCAACGTAGGTGCGTGGTATCTCAAACACACAAAAAGGGAACAAACGGAGCAACACGAAAATTTAACGTTGTTCGGCTTTGAAGCCTACGTCCACACGAGAAACAGGAGGATCTTCTCTATTCACTCTCTTCGAGTCTCGTCGGATGAACACACAATTACACCACCACAATTACACACACATAGCTCTTCTGTTTATAAAGAAAATAGATTCTGCAACGTCAAGGGTTGGTGCATCAACCCTTGAAATTTCTCCCGCTGGGTGCTGTCCATGAAGGTGCTCTGTCGGCAAGGTTGACTGCCAAACAAGGGATAAGTCTCCTGCCGACAAAGGGGACTCCCAAATTAAGGATTGGCCCCCACACCTGCAAACCCCTTGACAAGGTCTTCCGGGCCAGGTCAGCCCACCCTTACCCGTATCTGGTGGGGCCGACCCGCGTGAGCCCGTTTTGGAGCGAATCAGAACCATGAAAGAGGTGTAATAGGGGTACCACACTACTAGATGGCTGCACATCAGTAATCGGTGGTGTTTCGGGTGGCCGAATCACCAGATCTAGCCGCCGGAGGAGCCGGTGCGGTGCTGCACAGCGGCTCGATGACCACATGAGGGAATTCTTCAAGACGGTAGGAAACTGGCCATGCACGGGGTAGTCGACTCGCAACGGTGATTGAAGGGGTTCGCCCGACGAGCGCTCAGGGCTCCCTGCAAGTGTAGGTTGACAACGACTAGAGTGAACCCGATGGGGACATCCTTAGATGGAGGAGACAGCGTATCTGGTTAGTGTAAGGAGGAGGATGGCCGGAGGTGGATGCAGTTGAGGTGATCAGGACGGCAGCCTAGGGTGGCAGTTTTCATTAGAGGAAGGTGGGATTCTGACAAGGAGGGAGCATCTGCATGGGAGATTGGACAACAATGTTGTCCTGGATCGCGGCGGCGGGAGTCGGCTTCTCAAGAGGTGGTCGTGGTGAAGGTTGTCGGACGGTGGAGACCGCAGTGGTTTACGGTTCTCGGGGCGGTCAACTTGGAAGATAAATGATACGGCACCCAGGGGTTCCAAGGAGGGTCGGACGAAGGTGGTCCAATCGGGTGGCGATTAGCCATGGTCGGGTGGTCACTTCCGGCTAGGCAGGGAGGTAGAGGAGGATCCCGCGCATGGAGGGAGATGGCATCCTAGCTTGGCCAAAAAAAGGGAGAAGCCTCCTCTCTTTTTTTTTTTTTGTGAACTTTGGTTTTTTATGTGGAATTCCACACATGCCAACCACTTTTTTTTTTTTTTTTTTTTTTCACCCAGAAGCCACCACACTCCCTTACTCACGTAGCACGTAGAAAAACTTAAAAAAAATATTTTTTGTTTTTATTTGACATAAAACAAAAACCTACACATTTAGTCTTTTATTATTTAATTTATAGTTTTTGAATTCTACCACTGTTGGGGAAGAAATTGGCCACCGGTTGGAATTTTTCGAGCAATCAGAAATCTGGCTGGATCATGGCCAAAATTTTACTATTCAATGAAATTTCCTCTCACAAGTGTAAATGGGTAAAATAACATATATAAAAATATATTTTTCATATTCTAATACCCATAAATTGGAAATCAATACATATTAAAATTTCAAATGGTCAAAACCTGGTCATCCGAACTCTGAATCTACATGTGGTTTGTTCCATTGAAACCGACTTTAAACACTCTACTTAATTTAATGCATATTAATTTTTTCTTAGATCATAAAAATCGCGCAATCTCTATTATACTAATCCAATGGGCCGGGGATTTAAAATTTTTAGTTCCCGAATGACATAAATTTTCGTCTCTAGTGATCTTTGACTCAAGATGTTCTTAGGATCTTATGTAAATTTAATAAGCACAAAATAAAATATGAATGTGTATCTCATTTGATCTGGAGCACACTCGACATCACCTCGTCACCGGCGACCATCACTCAAATGATCTGAAGCTAAACCCCTCTAGATCACCTACACATGCTCCAAGATCAAATGATATGTGCACAGATTCTTGGAGCATTTGTAGATATGACTGAACCCCTCTAAATCACCTACACATGTCTGACATCCTGCTTTACTTCCAAGCCTGCATCAAAGAACAAAAAAGATCTAGTGTTCCTAACTTCCTACTTTATGATGGATCCTTCACTAATGACCCCAATGAAGTTGGAGGTATGGCTGCTTCTTTCTTCTCCTCCCTCCTTGTAGGTGTTAATCCTCACTGGAAAAATGGAACTCCAAGGGAACAAGATGGCTTCCTTGATGCCATCCCACAGGTGATGCCTCGTGAGATCAATCTCTTCTTTGAGAACAATCCTAAAGAAGCTGAAATTTGGGAGTATGTCAAGGCTCTTAATCCTGGAAGCGCTCCGTGCCCCTACGGTTTCCCGAGTTCTTTCTATATATATTACTGCATGGGACATTATCAAAGGTAAACTGGTAGATCTCATCTGTGATTTTTTTAGGGGGGGAATCTTCCCAGAGTGGCATGTACCACCACTTTAATTTTCATCCCTAAGGTCAGCAACCCCTCCTCCCTCAAGCAGTATAGACCCATTAGCATGTGCAATTTCCCCTACAAAGTCCTTGCTACTATTATTAATAGGAGGCTATCTGTTCACATGCATAAGTGGATCTCAGGGGAACAACATGGATTTATACAGGGCAGGTCAACCCAAATGGCCATTGGCTTGGCCCAGGAGATGGTCAATGACATTGAAAAAAAGGTGGTGGGGTCTTATATTGCCGTCAAATTTGACATGGACAACGAATAAGATAGGATGGAGTGGAGTTTTATTATTAAATTTATGTGGTGCATGGGTTTTTTTGAGAGGGTTATTGACCTCTTCTTTAGATGCATATGTTCTCCCGAGTTTTCAGTCACATTCATGGGCAAGAGCTATCGGTTTTTCAAGTCAGTTTGGGGTCTTCGTCAAGGGGATCGATTATCCCCTAGCATTTTTATCCTGATTTAGGACTCTTTCGGCAAATATTTGAATAAATACATGCATGAGGGCTGCATTCAGCATTACCGTTGCAGATCAAACATTGCTGGGATTTCTCACCTATTCTTTGCAGATGATTTTCTCCTCTTTATCAATGGTAGCAGTCAGTCCATTCACGATCTCAATCACATTCTTGAAACTTACAGTAAATGGAGTGGGCAAATTATAAGCAAAGAGAAATGTTGTTTCTTTACAGAAGACACTTCCCCATGGTTTATCTAGGGGATCCTCTCTCTCCCTGTAGAACCCGAATCCATCATTTTGATGGTTTAGTGGACAAAATCTCTTCCCATGTTCTCAACTGGAAGAATCGCTTCCTTTCTTTTGGAGGCCACATCACCCTTGTTAACTGTGTTCTGACTTCGATTCCCATGAATGTCCTCTCGGTAATCAACGCCCCTAAAACAGTGATCTGGAATATTGAGAAAATACTTTCAGGCTTTATTTGGGACGCGCAGGGTGAGGGAAGGCTCCACTGGGCTTCATGGGACAGACTGACTAGGGATGTGGAGGATGGGGGTATTAAGCTTAGGAACGTCCAGGAAACTATGTACTTCCTACAGGGTAAACTGGAGTGGGACTTCTTGGAAAATAAATCATTGTGGGCACGTTTCATCCGTTTAAAATATGGAACAAACACTACTGACTCGGGGAGGAAATTATCGAAAACATGGGATTCGTTTAGGCGGCACCTACCTGCTCTTCGGGATCACTTTAGATGGATAGTGTGGGAAGGAGATCTTTCCTTTTGGAATGAAAAATGGGTAGGTCACATCCTCGGCTTTCTAGGATTCCCAACACCTGATATTTCCCTTTTTCAGGCCAATGCTTTTCCGGGGTTCATAAACACGGTTCGTAACCCATGTCAGCTGGAGATCTTTCAAAGTATTGTTTTCAACTCTGATCCGGATAGACTTATATTTACAGGTTCCTCCTCAGGTTTGTTCACGATGAAGGAATATTGACAGGGTTTACACTCCGGCCCCATCCACGATACATGGGGTGCTTGTAAATGCACTTTTTTTTGCATCCCATAGGAAAAATCTGTTTCTCAATTGATTTTCATAGGAGAGTGGGCCTCTGCGATCTGAAGTTGCTTCTGCATTTTTAATGGTGGTGAGCTGCAGGATCGTTCTGGAGATGATTTTCTTCTCTCATGGTTTCACAGAACAGCGGACAACCCACATGAAAAGAAATCTCAGGCCTTATTTTTTGTTATTAGCTACTGGAACATCTGGAATACCCATAATAAGGAAAAGCATGAGGACATAGTGATCTCATGTAGGGCTATGGAGATCTAAGCAAGGTCCATGGTGGCTGAGCTTGGTCTTCTATCCAAAAAATGGGAACATTCCCCTTCCCTATGTGCCTGCATCTCGAATGACATGTTTATCTGAGGCCTTCCACTGCATGGAAACTGGGTGAGATGGAACCCCCCGGATAGAGCTATGAAGCTTAATTGTGATGGCTCATGTAGGAATAATTTTATGTGGGGAGGGGGTGATTCGGGATCATTCTTGCTCTGTCATGCTGGCCTTCAGTGGTTTTTGCGGACAAGGTGACTCCCTCATATAGGAAGACACATCCATGTTCATGGGCCTTGAGATATGCCATGCTTGCGGTATACCTTTGGATTGGGTGGAGACGGACTCTATTACTCTATATATGGCCATCCCAAATGAGATTATCACCCCATGGGAAATCACCTATCTCATCTAAAAATGCAAAGGTCGGCTCTGCAGTCACATGGAAATGTCACAACATGGTGGGAGGAAAACAAGGTGGATAACTTCTTGGCCTCCTGGACAATCCCATATATCTCATGTTCCATTTTTACTTCCCCTAGATCCCTTCTGTTGAGGTTCATCCCGCATCTTGGTGATTCCAAATTTGAGATAAGATATGTTTTTTGGAATTTGAGATATCTTTTATCATATCATACAGATAAGACTACATGGGTATCTCATGGGGAGATATATCTTATCTATTTAGATAAGATAAGTGTTTAAATATTAACATGACATATACATGGTGATTTGGAGATATAAGATATAATATTTCATATCTTTTTTTTATTTGAAAAGGGAAACAGTTAAGCCTATAAAAAGGGAAGCTATTGGTGGCGAACAGTGACAGCTGCTCAAGATGTAGTCCACCGAGAACAAGAAGGGGGCTATTGCGTTGGTGGTAGCATGTACGACATCTTGGTGTTCTACAAGTGTGAAACAGCAGTAACGTGATTAATGATCAAGCCACGTATTGAATGTCTTCCCGATAGAGGTGACCAAGTGGCGTGTCCTGGTTGAAGATCGACGGTACATTATAATGGCGAGATCATTCGGGTGTCGCAAGCAGGTGCAAGGTTGACGCATGTTCGGGTGAAGATCTCTGAGGTAGTGATGTTTCGTCGACAGAAGGGTGATGTTTTGTCACAGATTGATCTTCTGATACATAGAGACATCGGGATGTTTATCAGAGACATGACAGAGGTGTATCAGAGTGCGGTTTTCACACAGGTTTTCTATGCTCTCTCATTTGTAATTCAAGTTTGGGAATTACTTGGACTCTTTGTACTCTCTGATTCATAGTGAATTTTCTTAGAGTTTCCCCATGGTTTTTTAATCCTCTTCATGGGAGGGTTTTTCCACATTAAAAAATCTTGTGTGCTAATTTATTTATTATGCTCATACCACTTCTATATTTCGTTGGGTTTCTTACGATATTTTTTTGGAAAGCAATTTTTGGCCCGGAATCAGGATTCTCCCCAACAAGTGGTATCAGAGGAGATGGTTTGGGCTTTCAATTTGTGGTGATAATTGTTTGGAAGCTTCTAAGAGGATCGATGGCACATGCGTGAGGAAGAATAAGTTTTAGAAAGCAGGTTGAAGGAGGTGTTCCTGATCTTACACATAATTATTTTCTTCAGTGTGACTAAGTGAAGAAAGAATTAAAATTTGAAGATCGAGGTGATGCGCTGGGAGTTTTTGACTACTCGAAGGATTTTGAGTAGAGGGAGAAAGTAATTCCTGCAGGTGCTCCAGATTATGTGGCGATCACAATTACAGGGGAAATAGATATTGTTGATTCTGGTATTGGCAGTGCAGACATGGGTATGACAAAGACTTCGGAGTTTGAATTTCTTTTGCAGGGGGAGTAGTCAGGTTTCTGCCATAGTTGCAAAAGGGATTCATCATTTTTCTGTAGAGGATGGTGGTTGGTGCAATACCAGCAAGTTTTTTGGTCCAAATGAGTTTGTTGGATGGTATCTCCATTGACCGGTTGAAGGGGGAGATTTTTGAGGTTCAACCCGCTTCTTGGTGATTCCAAATTTGAGATAAGATATGTTTTTTGGAATTTGAGATATCTTTTATCATATCACATAGATAAGGCTGCATGGGTATCTCATGGGGAGATATATCTTATCTATTTAGATAAGATAAGTGTTTAAATATTAACATGCTAGATACATGGTGATTTGGAGATATAAGATATAATATTTCATATCTTATCTATATTTGAAAAAGGAAACAGTTAAGCCTATAAAAAGGGAAGCTTCTGGTGGTGAACAGTGAGAGCTTCTCAAGATGTAGTCCACCGAGAGCAAGAAGGGGGCTACTGCGCCAGTGGTAGCATGTGCGGCATCTTGGTGTTCTACAAGTTTGAAGCAACATCACCGTGATTAATGATTTAGCCACATATCGAATGTCTTCCCGATAGAGGTGATCAGGTGGAGTGTCCCGATTGAATATCAGCGGTACATTATGATGGCGAGATCATTTGGGTGTCACAAGATGGTGCGAGGTTTATGCATGTTCGGGTGAAGATATCTGAGGTAGTGACGTTTCATCAATAGAAGGGTCACATTTTGTCACAGATTGATCTTTCGATACATGGCGTCAGCAGGATGTTTATCAGAGACATGGCAGAGGCATATCAGAGTGTGGTTTTCACACAGGTTTTCTACGCTCTCTTTTTTTGTAATTCAAGTTCAGGCATTACTTGGATTCTTTGTACTCTCTGATTTATAGTGAATTTTCTCGGGGTTGCCCCATGGTTTTTTAATCCTCCACATGGGAGGGTTTTTTTACGTTAAAAAATCATGTGTGCTGATTTTTTTATTCTGCTCATACCGCTACTATATTTCATCGGGTTTCTCATGATATTTTTTTTGGCAAGCAATTTTTGGCCTGGAATCAGGATTCTCCCCAACACCTTCCCCATGAGTGTATTAGCCTTATCAAAGGTGATGTGCTTGGTCTTCACTACTTTAGGCCACCTTGAACTTTTCGAGCTCTGCCCTTCTATTAATAAAAAAGTATCAATGTTGGATGGATGAATCAAACATCATCATGGAATCTAGCTATCACATCAATCTCATGGAATCATGTCATATCATGTCATGGGCCACACACGCACACACATGAGATCACAATCTAGCACGTCACCAAATATTTCTACACATAAATTATATTAAGGCATCATGTGTAACAAATCACAAAAAGGTAAGGAAATTCCTACCTCAAAAGTCATCAATCTCAAAGGCAAGGATAAACTACTATGGGTGGTTTGATATCTTGAGTGGAAACCTCAACAGTCAAGAACATCTCTTACCAGTCTTGTTATCATAAATGTATACACATCAAGTTTCGAGGTTCTTTAATGGTTACTAGAACCAAAACCATTTATTTTATTTCAAAAAGAAATAAAATATCATATGCGATGATACTTTCTCTCTCCTAGATAATTTTTGAATTATCATTCTAAGGCAACACATGCACTCGTAATATTCTTCATAAGAATAATTATCTTTTGATAATTTCTCATAAATTATCTCTTT
Organism: Viscum album; assembly: GCA_963277665.1. NCBI lineage: Eukaryota > Viridiplantae > Streptophyta > Magnoliopsida > Santalales > Viscaceae > Viscum > Viscum album. Next base: position 1,631,976,528 of record OY728155.1, on the reverse strand, counting down.
ATAATTATCTATTGATAATTTATCATAAATTATCATTTTATAATTATCTATAATAATTTATCCTAAATTATCCTTTACAATTATCTTTTGATAATTTATTATAAATTATTCTTTATAATTATATTTTGATAATTTATCCTAAATTATTCTTTTATAAATTATCCTCTATAATTATCTTTAGATAAATTATTATAAACCATCATTTTTATAATTATATTTTGGATAATTTTTCAATAATTTATCGTTTGATTAACATGAAATTATCATTTAGTAATTTTAATAATTATCTTTTGATAAATCAAAGTAATTAACATCTATCAATTCAAATAATTTATCCCTTGATAAATCTATACGATTATCCTTCTATAATTCTCTAATTATCTTCTGATAATTTAATAGATTATCATTTGATAAATCGATGTAACATTCACTTGATAATTCCTTACAAATTTCATTGATAATTTCGTACAATTATCTTTTGATAGTTTGCACAATTATTTTTCGATAATAAATTATCCTTTTATCAATTCCATAAATTACCCATTGATAATAAAAATATATCGATTTCTTATAAATTATCATTTTATAATTTTATGCTATTATCTTCAACATACTCATGAAATTATCCATTGATAATTGGTTTAAATTACATTTGATAAATCGATGTGATTATCCCTTTTTGGGATCATCACTAGATAATTTGAAATAATTATCATTTGGTAATTCATTTATAAATTATTCCTTTATCATAATTCACATAAATTCCCTTTGATAACCTTATGATTTATCCTTTGATAATTTAGGAATTATAATATTGGCTTTACCATTTATATTAAATTATACCATTTTTTTCTTGAATTTATGATAGATGAAAAATTTCAAGAATAAAATAAATAAATAAATAAATAAATAACCTTTTTTTTTCAACATAGGCACACCATGTACAGAAAAGGTACATTACAGAGGTTGGATCTGAAAGAAGATAAATCAACCGAGACTTACTGACCACATGCAAGGGGACCTAAGGTTGGTTGAACTCAACTAGATCCACCAAGGTTGAAGGTTAGTTGGCTATTATATAACCTAATTCTTGTACGAACCACATTCCAAAACCACAAAATAAATACCCAAATTTAATCCGTATGTCAATCAAAAATTCATTGCAGATTCATTAATTTAACCCCATTACGGTGTTGGTGAATTTAAATGGTCAAAATAGGTTGAAATCCAAGTCTTTTGGATCAAACCATAATTTAAAATGGAGGTTTTCAATGTTTAATAAGATGGTGTTTTATTCTAAAACAAATTAAATTAATTAAATTAATAATAATAATATAAATAAATATTAATTATATTAATATTAAGTTTAATCTAACCAAACTTTTGACGTGTATAAAATTTATGCCCCGCCTAGAGTAAACCTCACGTTCTGAACCTAACATTGGTCTCTGATTTCTCATATGATGAACCGTTTGGGAGATATTAAATTATATTCAAAAAACTGATATAATAAAAATATTAAATAACTTATCCTCATGTGAAATCAGACCAAACATCTGATGTATAAAAAATTTATGTCCTGCTGAGGGTAAACCTTACATCCCAGACCTAACAGTGGTCTTGGATTTCTCATACGACACACCATTTTGGGTATATTAAATTATTTTTTAAAGAATATAATAAAAATATTATATATCTTATCCTCGAATTCAATTTGAACAAATTCCTGATGATCACAAATTTTATACCCTACCTAAGGTAAATACCACATCCCAGACTTAACAGTGGTTTCAGATTTCTCATATAACACGTAGTTTGAGATATAATCATCTATTTTAGATAAATCATTAATGCATAATTTAATATATTTCATATTTTTATTTCATATGAACTAAGGCTCTACAGGCCTCAGAATCTCTCACTAACTCAGTGCCTAACTCTGAAAATATTCCATAAAATATTTCAAGATGCTAACTAGTCTTTTACTCTTACACAAATCCTTGAAAATATTTATTAAGTAATTTTTATTGAAAATTTATATTTTTCAGATAAAAATACTTATAAATTATTAACAAATAGGTTTTTTTATCTTTAAAAATTCTATATATTGCAATTATGATATGTTCTCATGGATCATGATTTAGTATTGATGATTCTGCACTCTTATGACTTATTTTTTTTATGAAAAAGACTTATTCTATGACTCATGGTTAATAATATTTGACTGGTTGGGTATGAATTTCATAATTTATGGTCATGTTATCATACCCTTATGCTTATATTATGCTCACTTGTGATAATTGGTTGATATCTCTTATGTCTACTCATACTAATCATTTGAGCTAACCCTTTTTTATGTAACCATTTCCCTAGGTTATAAAGAAAGGATTTAAGTAGGGTATGTCTAAGAGTAGTTCTATGTGAGAAGAACTTTATAGGAGACATTGAATATCTTTCATGAAATTATTTGATTATGTATAGTCTCCAAAGACCCTAATCCTTTATGGTTCTGGGGCCTATATTATTATGATATGTATTGAATATTCAACTAAAATGATATAATATTTATATATGTTATGTTTGGGTCACCTCAAGAAATATATCCCCTCTCTCATCTCTTTTTTCATTTGTACAATGAATTCAATAGTTCCTATCTATATCTTTATCTCTATATTAGATGAAGTTCTTAGAAATTATTTGTATTCTTCATGGTGGAGGTGACAATGATGATCAAGGAATGTGACATGATCATCATGTGATGGTTATTCTCCATTGGGATAAGACTTTTTATTGTTTTATCCACCTTGGTTATGTTATGTTATTCAATCACCTTCTTCTTGTAATCAAATATTCTAAAACATCTATGTGAAAAAGTGGATAAAAATCATGATTGGATTAAAATATAATTAATTATAAAATATTTTTTTAGCAATGTAATCGAAAATTATTTTTGAAGAAAAACTCAATTTGTTGGTTTTCCTTCAAATTTTTTTTTGTGATCATAAGAAAAATTATTTATTTTAAAATACTTTATTTTCAAAAGAGTTTTTCCCATGGAAAATATGTTCTTATGTAAAAAATATTTTAATTGTAAAATTAGAAAATAATATTATTTAAAAAATTATTCTTTTTTTCTCGAGACATAAGCAATGAATACTTTCATATTGTCCTAATCATACTCTTTTCATGAATACATTTATTTAAGGATTTTTGTTTCATATAATGAATAAGGTTTTTAAAATTAATATTATTAAATGATTGAATTATATTATTTTCTCAATGCATAAAGAAAATAATATTTTACCTCAATTATATTTATCCTCTTGTCATTCTATTTTTTTTACATATTTTATTCCTAGAATAAGGAAATCCTAGGGATGAAACCTCCATGTTTGTCATGAATTGTTTTTTTAGAAAATGTCCTTGGATTATTTCTATAATATGGTTTGTTCTTAGTGATAATTATTTTTCTTAATTATTATCTGATAAATTTTTTATTTATGAAATAAAACATTATCCTATTAATCATAACCCATTGAGAAACTTATTCCTCTATGTATAGAGACTCTGTTATTGTCTCATACTTGCATCCTTTGACAAACCTAAATGAGATCCTATCCTTGGGTGTTTGAGTATTCCTCAAACCCCCACCATCTCAAATATTCCCTATTTCTTCATGCTTGAGTATGATGATGATTTTTTTATGCTACAATGTAGGACAACCAGAGAATTAGGGGTTTGGGGGCATGGTAGTAATGGCATGAAAAGTTTCAAGAATGTTTCAACGAATGATTAATGATGATAGACCAAAGAATGATGGATTAACCAAAATACATTTATAAATGTGAAAATGAGGTTCCTATGGAAATGAGATTAGTCGGTAGTGGAGGTGCAGTTAGAAGTAGAAGCGACAATGGTGTTTTCAATGTGAAATTTAATCAAATGAAGATTCCAACTTTATGGGTTTTTGTGACTACACACCGTGTAGTCCTAGACCACACATCATGTATTATTACATTTGAAGATTCTACATTATATTTAATGACACGTGACATGTAACCCCCCAAGAATATCATCATATGAATCCAACTTAGAGGCTCTAGGATTGGACATGATTTTAAATATCACATTTTGTGTGACTCCACATGCCATGTTTCTTGGAATCATTTGCTTTGGATTGTAACTATGTACATGACATGTAATAAATTTAGACAAACATTTCATGGGTTTCCTTCACACGTTTCGTGTATAGAGATCTTAGTGAATCAACATGTCCATTCCACACACATCCTATGGATGCATAAGACTTATGCACCATGTATCCCATGAAGATGTCATGTGTAACTAACAAGGTGACTCAATGTGCATCCTGATTACACTCCTTCAGCCCAAGTGGTTATACGCACCGTGTACTTCTAGAGACATTGTGAGTTTATGTGTGAGTGATGTGAGTGGAAATTTTCAAAAAAAAACTATTTTCAATGATTTTAACCCCAATATTAGATTTAAATCTTGAGTAACAAGTGATTTTTTATGATTAGTGAAATTTTTTCTTAAAGTGAAAAATGTTTTTAATATTTATTTTCAATTATTTAATATTATTTTTTGATGTAACTAAGAATCCATGCATTAATTCTGGGATAATTGGAATTACACTTTTAAATGGCTTGGTGATATAATCATTCATTGTTTATAAATTATCTAAAATAAAGATAGAATTTTAATTTGAGAATTTTAAATAATAAAAATTCATTTTAGAATTTTATAATTTTATAATGTGATTCTAGAAGATTAATTGGAAATCAATTATAATTTTCAAAATCAAGGTATGAATTGTAATTATGAAATGAAGATGCATAAAAAAATGATGAATTTAATTTTGTGGTCAAATTTTATGGGCTGAAATGATTTAATAAATATGGATATTTAATTTTAATTAATCATTTTAATGGGAAAAGATAAGTGTTTGTTTTAATTTGGTTTAATTTTATTTTAAGTGATTAAAATATTTTTTGAAATTTTATTGTGTACTGCATAAAAATTCAATTTGAATTTTAAATTTCAATATTCCTAAATGTGTTTTTAATAAAGTACTAGTGCATGGTAGTTCTAACCCTTGTAAAGAAACACCTCTCATGGATATTCCATTGGCTGCATGAATGATGCATGGTCACTTAACTGATAGTTCTCAGCCACTAACTACAATAAACAAATTTCAAGTGACCGCTCTTCATTCTTGTGGTTAGTAAATCAACCATAAGTGATGGAAACCATCCGTGGATGTTACATGAAGTTGACTGCAAGAAGTACTATCGACCGACTTTGAATATTGATCCTTAATTAACCATGAGATCACTCAGTGAAACTGACCATATGAAGATTCACGGTTGACCCTAAGCATCCCCTTTAAACAGACTTAACCTTTCTCCCCCAACCTACTGTGTGGCCACCTTCGATAACCAACCCCAAGGTCATCTTCTCCCCTACATCTAAATGTGAGAAACCCAGGTTGCTACATGAAGTGAAAAGCTACCATAATAGGAATTTTAAACCAAACATGGGCTCCACCTTTCATAATTAACCATGTGCTTCACCTCCAACCAATCGCAAGAGGGTCTGAAAGTGACCACAATCCCTTTCTTCTCATAGTTAATCAATTTACCATACCTTTATCTTCATCACAATCAGCATACCTCAAATAACCCTCCATGAATCTTTACCTAACTACAACACCATTCATGTAAAAATCCGATCGAGATCGAATGAAAATGAAACATAGATGCTTAGTAGGGAGACTGAACTAGAGATCATTGAGACAAATAGAGACCTAAGTTGTACTGTCCTATTGAATATAAGGATTGTTGCTCCTGTTCTAAAAAAAAAACTAACCTTGATCCCAATGTTGAATATAATCATACCTATATGTGAGCTTTAATAGATCAAATGAGTACAACTAGATTTGAAAAAAAAAATCAAACGATATGTATTAGACCTAAACTGAGCCTGAGATTCCTTATAGAAGTCATCAAAGCTAATTTGAAACCGATCATGAATTTATATAAAGGATGGTTTAAAGGCTAATCAAAGATATGATTCAATGCAGAGTTTTAGGTGGAATTTTTGTAACTATAGATGAATGATTAAGATTTATCTGCGCACTCTATATTTGTTGATAATCGATCATTGATCATATGTTTGTTCCTTGTATAGGATTAGAACATTATGGTGAGGCTTCGCATATCCCCAATATTATGGCTACAGTGATATTTTAAGGTGCACTCAAGGTGTTCAAAGAAATACTCTAAAGAACTTATCCACCACTAAACCACACAAACACTTGTTTCAACTAAACCAAATCAAATCAAGCACCTACAACACTTCCTTAAGCATCGCACCACCCAATACAGCTTGAAGTGTATTTGGCATCATCCCTATATAGAATTATGATGTTTATATTTATTTGTGTATGTATGTAGTATTGATATTTCCCCATTTTAATTACATGATTAAAGGATTAATTCTTCCCAACTGATTCATCTGATAATCAATTAAAGACCAATGGAATATTCAATTAATCTAGTCATGTATCCTCTCCCAGAAACCCCAACACATGTTGTGATGGAAAACTGAGTTCAAAAAAATGTCTTTCATTCTCAACCTTACTGAAGGCCCCAGTGTAGTGACATACATGTCTTCTTGAAAGTATTTAAGTCCAATAATCCAAGACCATCACTCAAGTTTGTATACATAAAGTTCATTCTACTTCCAAAGGATTAATTATACATTCCCACTTTCCAGCACATACAACACTAAAATCATTTATCACATGATCACGTGAGAAAAAATTGATTTCCACCTATTCTATGTTTCACCAAAGAATTTATTCCTCTGATTATTCTCAAAGGAGTGTGAGCATGATCATGGGAGTAATTTCTAATCTTGAATGATTTTCCCAACCAAATCAATCGTGACCCTCGTTCATGACACATGGAACTCATCCAACTGACTAGGATCTCACCTCAATATGGAATTTATGGTGGAATACTATTATGGATATGAAAAACTCCCCTACCCCATTTTTTAAGTATTTATCATATTTTGATTATAGTTAGAAAATTTTTCAATCCTCTTTTTAATTTTAATTTCAATTCCATTTATGTTCAACATTTTGTTGTGTTATTCTCTTCTCCCCCTAATGTATTTATATTTCCTCCAACCAAAATGATATTTTTTATCTATTTAACTACAAAATTATAGAGAACTAACTTGAGGGTTAGTTCCCCAATGTATATTACACAGACATTAAAATACCCATTTTGAATTTCTTAATTTTTTGATTTCATCATCGATGCAACAGTGAATTAGAGAGAAGTAGATATATGTTGATCATATTATACCTCTAATGAGAAAATTCATTCTTTAATCTATTAAATAATATTTATCTCCCCCTATTGATCTACACAATTTACTAGTAGCACTATATAAACAAGGGGATGGACAACATATGTTGGAGACAGGTGTAGATATAGTGGATGGCTAGATTGAGTGTGTTCATTACCTCTTCATTATGGTGGAGGTGGGATGGATTGGAACTGGGAGTTATTCCTATGTATGTTTAGTTCCACAATTTATAAAGAGATAAGTAATTAAGAGATTAGTTTGACTCAATTTTTGGATGAGTTCACTATGGATAATGAAAAATCTATGTGATCTAACCTAGGTCCTATCATTTTCACCCAAAATTGCGGTTTGTTATCCTTAATTTGTTTTAAATTCATAAAATTGATATTATAAAAATTTATCTATGTGATTATTTAAAAATTGATCAAACTAAAAATGCATAAGTGTTAGTATAAGTGATATTCCCATGCCCAACTCCTTGAGAGACAACCCTGGTCAATCACTAATATGTACTGTAAGTAAAATAAATTATATTTGATGAGGCCTTGTGATAGTTCATCCATCAAATTGGAATCATTTTTAGGGATTAAGGTTAAGTTTTCTCCATCTAAACACAACTTTAATTAGTGTTTTTTACCTTTATTTGTTTTTATTTTATTATTACTTTCTTTTTTCCAATTGGGATAAACATCATGGTGTAGTCATTCTATAATAATGGGTCACCAATTTTTTACCTGGTTCACAATCCCATAGAATACCAAGGAGATGAATTTTCAATGGAAACACAAGAATAAACCTTTGGAATACATAAATGGGTGGGAGGATAAAAGATACTACATGAATGAACCTAGGTATCATCAATAATACATCCCCCCACACTATCAAACTAAAGATGATCTTACACGAGAGGAGGTTCAAATTTATTGCTCTATACTAAAGGACCTTCAAGTGAAGGAGCAAAAACATGAAGAAAACTAAGAGATATGAGGGAAATGAATACTTTAATAACCACCACCCTCAAAGAACTCATAAAGAAAAGGAAATAATAAGAAGATGAGGAATTAGTTCCCATAGTCTTTACTCAAGAGGATATTGAATAGTAGGGGGTCTACAAGAGGAATGCATTCTACTATTTACTAATGAACACATATTACCATAGGTCATACACTTTGAAAATGAATTAAAAGTTGAAACTATTGGGACAGGCTCTTATTTGAACTTTTCTTTCTCTATTTTTTTTGAAACCCAGTTGTTTATTGATCTCACTTATATTTTAAGTGAAATCATAGGATCAGAAGGATGGTTGGAATCCATGGATGATAAATATGAAATGTATGGGATCATATTTGAAGAAAACATGGAATTCACATTTCTACCCCTTCCTATACAAGAAAAATTCAAAGAAACATTTCATTTGGAAATTAAATTACAATATGAGATAAATGAGGGATATGACTATGAAATTGACTCATTTTATTCTAAATTTATGTAATCTAAATTATCTATTAATCTCCATAGTTTCAATTTTATATACCTCGTTCAACTGATGCCCATATTGGATGATAATGATGAATCACCTGAGGTAGACACCCTAGAAGAGAAACTATAGCTAGAAATTGAAGAAGAAATTACACAACCTAATAAAGAAGAATTGTATGAGGATTACTTTAAAAAACTACTATAATCCTATCTTGAAGTGTTTAAAGAGGATACCACCCACAAAGTGACTGAAGAAGAAAAATGAGCTTTGGGACCTGTGGTGAATCAACTACTCCCTCAACATCACTATGAGTATCAAATAAAGGGAGTAATAATAGAGTAAGAATCCATAATGGCCACTCATGAGGAAATAAAAGTATAATTTGTTACATATGAGGGGGAGAATATAGATTTTAACTCAACTTGTTATAAATATTTTCAATTTTATTTATTTACTAACTCTACATTAATTTATTATGAAGTAGTATTAGTAGAGGAGGCACTAGATTAAGAGGACACAATATCACTGGCTGAGGAAATTACCTACCTTATCTTTCCACCCCCACCTTATGAAATAAATCACACTGATTTGGGGGTATACCTAAAGAACTTTATAAAATAATACCTCCAAATGAAATTTCAGCTATCTAGTGGTACAATAAAGATTATGTGGTGATTTTCATCACATAAAACCCATCCTATGATTTATTAGGTATGAACATTAGACTATTTATCTATGGATAGTCTAAATATATCCCCTCAAGTGAGAGAAAAACCCAAGAGTCTCTTCCCTTTTCTTTATTTTTTATTTTCTTTACTTTATTATAAAATTTCTTATGTATTTATATTTTTTGTAGTTTTCCAAAAGTGGAAATCATCTAGGATATTAGTACAAACTATTTATCAACATCCATAGAGGGTTTAACTCAACATATTAGATAATAAAAACCATTTTATCTCTTCCCTTTTCATTTATTTATAACACTACCAATTATTAAAATGCCTTCATTTAGAAAATTACTTGACTAAAATTCATTAAGGGTAGTGTCATTAATAATTGTGGGAGAGGTAACTCAGCCTATTTAGTTTTAAAAACTTTTTAGGAACTATTTTAGGATCTGTAAATAAAATTTTCTTATTGTATTTAGAATGTTTTTAGTAAATCTATTTTTGAAATAAAAAAATAAAACATTAAAAAAATACATTTTAGATGTTATACATAGTCATTTGTATAGTTTTTTTTGTGTCTTATAAACATTCCTTTGAACTTCATTGTTGTCCTTACTAGTTTAAATGCCATGATATAGTTGAAATATTTCAATGTTTTTGAAATTATAAGAGTTAAATGATTACTAAGTGAATTTTTCATTAATTTCATGGCAGCTTGGTTGTAGACCTAGGAAAAGGAGTTTGAGTGAAAAAGTATTAGTGGAGTCCAAATTTTATTATGAGGACACTGATATTTTTAACCCAATCTAAGGTAACTTGGCCTCTATGAAAAGTAATACCTTATGGATCCAACTTAAAATAAATTTGATCTGGGTTTTTTGAAAACTAGAGTAAAATGGGAAAATGGGTTCCCATAATGAATCATTGAGACATTAGGAATTGGGTGCATGAATAAATTAAATCCATTTGTGAATATTCAATAAGTGACTTTTCATCGTGTTTTTCACATACATGGATGCGAAAATTTAAAAAAAAAATAAAAAAATTTAATAGTTTTGAATGGTCAAAAATGAATTTATTCTGGTGAGGGAAATATTGAACCCATATAATAAAACGATAAATTAACTTATAGTAAATTCATTTTATTGGTATAAAGGAAGTGTAAAATTAACTCTAGTTTATAAAACTTAGGAGATAGAGATAAATGAAAATATCACTTGTTAACATTATAATTCCACAAGGCTATATTCTATTCACAACTTGAAACTGGAAATTGTGTTTGAATATAAGTGGGATAGTGGGGAAGATTCACATACAAGGTTTGATAATTCAACAATGAATGAATACGTGTGTTCCTTTAATTCTAGTTTGTGTATTTTAAATTAGGTAGGACCATTGTTTTTTTTAATAAATGGAATCTAATTTATTATTTGGGAGTGCAATAGTTTAAGTTTGGGGAGTGATGTAAGATGAAATTTTCCAAAAAAAATCTATTTTTTCATTGATTTTAACCCAAAAAATTTATTTAAAACCCAATTAAACAATTGATTTTTTATAATTGGAGAAATTTGTTCTTAAATTAACAAATGGGTTTAATATTTATTTTTAATGATTTATTAATTTTTTGATGTAACTAAGAAGACATGTATTAATTTTGGGACAATTGGAATTACACTGTTAAATGGATTAGTGATATAATTATTAATTGTTTATAAATTATTCAAAATAAATCCAATATTTTAATTTGAAAAGTTTAAATAATGAAAATTTAGTTTATAATTTTTGAATGTTATTTTATTAGTTGAATTAGAAATCAATTATAATTTGTAAAATCTAGGTATGATTTGTAATTATGAAATGAAAATGAATAAAAATTGATGAATTTAATTTTTGGTCGAATTTTTTGAGCTGAAATGGTTTAATGCATCCGGATGTTTAATTTCAATTAATCATTTTATTGGGAAAATCTATGAATTTGGTTTAATTTTAATTTCAATGATTAAAATATTTTTGAAATTTTATTAGGCGTTGTATGAAAATTTAATCTAAATTTGAAATGTAAATATTTCTAAATGTGGTTTTAATAAAGTATAGGTTCATGATAGCTCAAACTATAATAATTAAACACCTCTCACAATTATTTTAGTGTCCATAAGAAGGAAGCACAGTCACTCAACTGACTGTGCCCACCAACTAACTAAAATAAATGAATTTCTAGTGACCATGCTATAATATCATGATTAGTAATTTGGCCAAAAGTGATGGAAACCAACCATGGTTATCACCTAAAACTGAACACAAAAAAGAACTCTCAACCTACTATGAAGGGTAATCCTCAACTGATCATGAGATCACTCTGTGCAACTTATCGTATGAAGCTTTACAGTCAAATGAAAGCATCCCCTTAAAACTAACCATGCCTTTCTTACCCAACCTACTATGTGGCCAATTTTGACAACTAATTGCAAGGAAATCTTCTTCCTATAGTAGAATGTGAGAAAACCAAGTTTCTGCACTAAGTGAAAGGATGACACAAGAGTAATTTTGAACCAACCTTGATCTCCACCTTTCATAATCAACTACAACCCTCACCACCAACCAGCTACAAGAGGGATATGCAAGTGACCATAAGCCCTTACATCACATAGTTGGTTAGTTGGTCATGAATTAATCTTATAAAAATTTGCATCAACCTACCACAAAGAACCCTCCATGCATCTCCACCTGACTATAGCACCATGCATGCACAAAACTAACTGAGATCAAATGAAACAAAAATATAGATGTTGAGTGGGGAGACCAAACTGAAGATGTCACAAAGATAAATAGAGACCCAATCCATTCAACCTTATTAAATCTAAATCTTTCCATGCATGATCTAACCATATAAACCAACCTCGATCCTAATGTTGAAGATGATCATATCCATATGTAATCTTGACCAGATCAAATAAGGATGACCAAAGTTGAAAAAATCACACAATCTGCATCAAACCTAAACTGAGCCTAAGCTCCACTGTAAAATACATTGAAGATAATGTGAAACTAATCATGGATTTATCCATAGGATCATTTTAATGCTAATCAAATCAATGATTATTTAAAAATTTCATGTCCTAATGATTGTAATTTCATATTAATGTTTGAGAGTTATTTGTGCACTTTAGATTTGTTGATAATCTATCATTGATCATATGTTTGATCCTTGTACATGAAAACAACATTATAGAGATGCCTCAAATATCCCCAACACTACATTTGCAATGAAATTTGAAGGTTCACTCAAGGTATTTAACAAAATAATTGAATGAAACTTTTTTCCACAATACCACATGACTGCCTGTTTTAACTAAAACTAGATCAGCTTAAGCACCCACAACATTGCCTCGTGCATCACACCACCCAATCCAACCTAAAGTGTATTCAACATCATCTCTATATAAAATTATGATATTTTTACTTATTTTTACAGGTATGAAACATGGAGAGAACTATATTTTAATTCCATGATGAAAACATGAAGACTTCTTAATTGATTCATCTTAGCATAAATTAGAGACCAATGGCATGTTCAGTTAATCTAGCTATGTCTTCTCTCTTAGAATCCAAAATAGATTTTGTGATGAAAGCATGAGTTCAAGCTAATACCCATCAAGATCAACCTCAGTATAGGACCTAGTGTAGTGAGGTTTATGTTGTAAAAGTGGGTGCCCTATACCCAACTTTATCAGTACTTTTTATTACCATACCACTTGTACAATGAGTTATGTGTGATGTACACTAAACATTATAATGTAGGTATTTCTACATCCACTATTTAAATGGTAATTTCCATAGATAATTTTTGTATAAAAAATTTATAGTAGTTATTAGGATATAATGAGAGAAATGAGATACCATGACATTAATCTTAAACATATATCATGTGGTTTAGATACATTATACTAACTAGAAATAGTTCATTTATGAATATCAGGTGATGGGGTCTCATAAGAATCAAGTCTTCTTCTCATGAAGTTCACAATTGGTGATCTCTAGTAGGTGAGATCATGACGACATAACCACCAATAAGAACACCACATGTTTTGGGTTTCATTGTATATTCCTATCTAAGAACATGTGTATTGGTATCCTAACTTAAGATCATTATCAACGTGTTCCATTTTATCATGTACTTTAATAAAAGTAAAAAATAATGATATTGAATTTGTGGTGAGGTAGCTTATGTTGGTTGTGTCATTAGTGGTATGGCATTGGTTAAATGGTCAATATAGAATTTTTTACTTCTGAGTTGAGGAAGTAATATCTTGGTCCTAGTTGATCTGGATGGTAGTACCTTTATAAATCAATATCCATGGTAGTCAAAGGTGAGTCCATCTAGTTAGATCAACAGATAATAAATCAAAAAATTATGATGACACAAGTGTGCATCCTACTTTATGAAATCTCATATGACAAAGAGATTATATTACATATAGCGTGTTTGTAGGATGGTTGTCATTTTTATGACTATTCCTTATCTCTTTAGGTGTCTTAATGGGTTGCAAGAATCCACTCTTGGTTTGTGAATACTATTCACTACTATCGAGGTATGGTCCTAGAGGGTCACACACAATAGTGTATTAAAAAATCTTCTATATTCTGTTGAATATTTATATAAGACATGGTGAGCCCCACCACAGGGTTTGAGAGTTGTCTATGTTTTATTGATCATTGAAAAATAGATATAATCATTATTATTCAAGTATAGAATAATTGGGGTGAATTTATTTATCAAAATTATTTACAAGTGTTTAAGTAAAAACAAAAAATAATATTATATGAACGAATGTTATTTTAATATTCAAGGTTCTTTTAATATTAGAGGTAATTATGAGTTGATTTAATGAAGTGGATTTATCACATAATATATTTAATATATATTTCAAGTAAGTGATAAAATATAAATAATATTTAAGATGCAGTTAGTTCGTAATAATTATTTATTTATTTCTTATTTAGTGGATGATAAATATATGGGGGTTGGGAACCCTTTCTGGGTATTTGAGCATCCACTATATATAGTAGAGGATAAGTTCATTCCAAGAACTATTCATTGATTCAAAATGAGGGATTATCTCTCCTCTTTCATTCTAGAGATGTAAAGTCTCTTTCCAAGTGACTGATCCGAGAACACCTTTCATGGATCAAAGGGACGGGATCAATGTGATCATCATAACATCTAAGGATTCATCTTAGCTTTTGAAAAGCACCTAAAATTTGAATAATAGTGATCATGTGGATTATTGAAGCATGTACGGATGATATAGATGGGTTTGGATTCATATCCTTTATGCAATGGTCACCATAAACAAGCTTTAGTTGTGTGCACTTCGTTTTGAAGAAGGTATTTATTCAATTTTAATTTTTGTGCTCATTAAATTCATGTGAGATCCTCTAACCTCTATCAGGGCTTGGATATCTAGAGATAGAATGTTTCATCATTCTGGTGATGAAAATTTTGAAATCCATATCCCAATATATTATACTACACACCATGGTACCATCATTATCAGACCACTTGAAAGTATTGAATCCCAAAAATCCAAGTTCATCATTTGAATCTATATGCCTCAATTTCAGGCATCCTATAAATTCCTAATTATACATAACCACTTACCAGCATGTGTAGCACTAAAATCATTCCTTGTGTGATCATGAGAGAGAACCTTGATTTCTAATGATTTGTGATGTACTAAATTATTTCATCCGCTAATTATTCTTAAAGAAGTGCGGGTATGATCATGGGAGGAATTTTCAAGACAGAAAGATGCTCTCAACAAAATCTATCATGACCCTCATCTGTGAAATTTCAAACTCAACCATCTAAATTAGGATCTTTACTTGAAACCGAATATGGGGAGGAAGAATATGATGGATATAAATAATTCCCCTCTCCCATTTTTCAATTATTCAACATTTGCTGATTATAGCTAGAAACTTCTGTAATTTTTTCAATAATTTTAATTTTAATTCTATTTATAGTCAAAATTATGTTGTGTTGTTCTCTTCTCCCATAATTTAGTCATGTTTCACTCAACCTCTATGGTATTTTTTATCTCTTTAACTCTATAATTATAGATAAAAAACTTGAGGTTTAGGTTCCCAAGAGAGATTACACAAGCACTATGAATCCCCATTTTGAAATTCTTTATTTTCTGATTTTATCCTCGATGCATCCTATTGGAGGTGGTCTTGGGGTGGAACACTTAGTTTACCGTTGATCAAGGTGGGGTCTTGGTGGTTTGGGTCATTTCTGCCTAACATTGATCATTCCACAAAAAGGCCTTATCCTTCTTTTTATAGGGAAATCAAAGTACATGCATTCCAAGAGAAATCAGACATAAACCTCAATTAGTATCCTGTGAAATCAAGGAAACTATGAACATGCGAAAAATTTCTAGGTGGTTCCTAAGAAATAACTGCTCCAACATTCAAAGGATCAAATTTCAATCTCAACTGAGATAATGCATTACCAAGGAAATGAAACTCACACATCAAAAACCAAAATTTATAAAACTTTCTATAGATATGGTGGTTTCTAAGGACCTTAAAAATGGATCTTAGATGATTAATATGACCCCATCTATATTTGAGTACACAAGAATGTTGTTCACAAACTCTATAACAAACTAATTCAGAAACACACAAAACATGGATTTTATGAGTCCCATGAAAATATTTGGTGTGTTCATGCCACAAAATGAAATAACTACGAACTCTAAGTTCTCATAGTGACACCTAAAAGTTACCTTAGGGGTATACTCCTCATTTAACCTCATCTAATGATACCCAAACTCTAGATCTATCTTTAAAAACCAGTTAACTCCCTTCAAATGATTGAACAAATCATTTATCCTCGAGAGTAGATAATGGTTCTTGACCATCACCTAGTTCAAACACCAATAGTCTTTTCACAACCTTATATCACCATTTTACTTCATATTAAATAACATCAAATAACCCCATAGAAAAAACTAGTATATATAAAACCCTTCTACATTAAATCATCAATCGGAATCCCCATCTCCCATAGCTCAAAAGGTTTCATTCAATAAGGAGCCATCAAAATTAGATAGGCACTAAGTTGTAACTTAGTCCCAAACTTAACATTATGTCAAGGGGTAAGGTTCAAGACCACTTTAGGGGAAAAATCCAAAAAAAATTAAAAATCCTTGTAAATTCTTCTATTTGAACCTACACCACACAAAAAAAAAACTTTGTTAGTTGGGAAAACAAGGTATTCAAATACCTATAACCCATATGATGGTTCCACTCACCAATTAACACCACACATTGTCCTTCCAAATCCAAAAAACTTAACTCTCCTATGTAAATAATCAATGATTTCATGTATATAACAACCATTATATGCCAAAAATGAAATTTTATAGTTGTATTTATAGAAAAAAATCCCCCAACAACTAATATTGCCCCATGAAGAACTCAAAACCTTGGAACACATCAAGAAAACTAGACTGGTCTCTGACTGTCATAGTTAACATTAGGGGAATTGGAAGCCTCTCCACCTTCAATCCCAAATCACAGACTAAGGAAAGTGTAATAAAGGAATGTGAAGCTCCAAAATTGAATAAGGAAAATACCAAGGTATAATATGAATAGATTATACCTCATATGATCTTTGTCTCACCTAGAACTGATATCTCCATAGAATGCATCTAGCCATGACTAGATCTACTATCATGCTAGACTTGTTGATCACCACCTCCATAACCATACAAGGTCATATATCCATATAGATTAAGAACATCACAAGACTATCCTATTCCTAATCCATCTCCTCCCAGCTATCCAAAATCCTATTGACCCTACTTCTAATAATACCTCAAAGGAAACTGATGTTATGGATGGAACAAAATCTAACAACCTAAAACACAATGGCCACCAATGATAGTTAGGAACTGGAAAAAACAATTTACATGAACTTCACAAGAAAATAACACTAAAATGGATCTTCTGAAGGATGCACAAAAACTAGCAACTCTAGATAAATGTGAAGAATATTTTTGAGGCCAAATTCTTGATGGTTAAAACCTCTACTACCTTGGAATTCAAGATCCTCCATCAATAGCTATACTCCAAAGGAAGTTCTTATGAATATCATATTGGGATGACTCAAACCATGCAAGAATACTCTCAATCAATAATTCTATAGTGATCATCACTTTATATGTAGATAATTGGGTAACCTAATATTGAATAGTAGAACACAATGCATCCTCAAAATGATTTTCTTGGTCCACCTCACCTGAGAAAAGATCTGGTAAAAAGAGAAGAATGTTTTTGAATTAAATCATAAGCTCTAGAAATAACATGATCCCTTGTTAAAGGAAATGAAACTCTTTTTACCTCACCACCTTCATCATTGAAGAAAGAAACTCTACACATAACTACTTTTGTGAATCCTCCCATAAAACGGTCAACTCCTCATTCTCCCTAAGAAACTGAAACCAACACTGACATGAACATCCTCTCAACTGACTAACAACCAATGATATACAATTATCATTAATAGCATGGATCAGGATAAAACTAATCTATGGATCCTATAATAATAAATTTTTCTCTAGAGAAAATAAAATTCCCTCATACTTATCTAAGATATGATGTTGAAACTCACACAATGTCTTCCTATAAAACTTATGCTCCTATATTAGGTCAACCCTATTGTGGTCAACCATATCATCTTGCTAGAATTTGATGATATGAACCAAACATAGGTTATAACCATTATCCACCTCTATATGATAAAAAAGGAAAATTCCTAAGCACAAGAACATGGAAATCATTTAAAATCGTTTAATTAAATTCATTTTAACTTTCCAAAATCACCCCAATTCAAACAAAATAACTATAAATAATGATGCATGTATCAATCCTAGGTCTCTACCCTGAATCAACAAGATCTTGACTAGTATGTATGGTAAGATTAAGGTCCCTTAATTAGATCATAAGGGGATTTAATATCCTATATACTAGTTAGTCTCCCTTACTATGTTTCATGATATTTTTTTGCTAATATTATTTACCTACCATCTCAAGAAATACTCACTAGTGCCTAACTCTGATCTACACACTATCTCTCATCCATAACTCTGATACCACTCTATCAAAACATGCCTTCACTATAAACCCATCTTTCCCTAGCATTGAAGGCCAATGAAACCCAAAAATCCCACCTCCAATAGGTCATAGGTTGTTAACTATCACTAAGGGTATAAAACACACAAATGGGAGGCATTAGCCTCATAAAACACATAAATAAATATAAACCACCAAACAACTATATAAAATTAAAATAAATCCCAATACATGATGAATTAAAATTTTCTACATTAATAGGGTCATGAAAATAAAATACCATGCATAAAATCTTATGGCAGTAATAACAACACCAACCATTAACCTTAGTGAGCTATTATGACCCAGTCTGATCAACAACTCCCTCTTAGAAAAATAAAAAATATATTTATATATATTTGGGTGAGAATAAAAGTATACTAATTAGTATCCTCTCCAAAACCTCTCATTAAAATATGGAAGAAGAAAACTAATGCCTTAGTTAATAAACAACATAACTAACATGCACCCATGTTAGGTTAACTATCACTCAACCTCACCATGGACCACTCTCCCAATATTGCCTCTAAGTATAATAATATTATATTAAACAAATATATATCAAGAAGGTACCCTGCATCCACTTCCCAACTGATCTAGTCACTCTCACTCCCCAATGATATATGTCATGTACTTAAACCTTTACATATAAATGAATCTGTATAACCACATACCATATCACAACCATAACCACACATTCACAAACACATACTATATCACCATATCATATTTGTATATAAAATTCCAATCATAGTAAGGTATCATGAACATAAAGGACAACAACCACATGCATGCATGATCCCTACCATGTATTGAAACCCCTATATCATCATCATTATGTCATATTCACTCTAACATAAAGACATTATATCCTGATATTATAACCTCAATCCACCATGGCCTAATATATGTCTCAAGGGATAGTGAGGAAGAGGGAACAGTCAGCCATATGTTCCCTCTACAACCTAGATGTTGGGAAAAACACTTATAACCCAAAACCATATGGGTGTTAATATGGTTATCTAACTTGGATGGTGTTGTGTAAAAAATAAAAAGAAAATATAAGAGTTATATAGTTACACACATATCCAATATAAGGGTTCACACTAAACCAATATTATAAACATCCACTATAACCATCCCACCATTACTACCACTCACTATCAACTATTTCCATAACTATAATTTAACTAGCCCTATCCATCCACATAAAATATACATAACGGTTTTCTTAATTACCTATTTCATCACATCACTCATTAAATTCTAGATTTACCATTTACCAGTATCCTTAAATTCATCATTCCATTCATTTTCAAAATTTAATGTCAATCCATTCATTAAACCACTTCTTACCTTAATAATTTCATTATTCATTAATCATATTTATTTCAATTGCATCATTTCATAAGTTACATCTTTCCCATCCATTATTAATTAGCATTTAACAGCCCATTATTTACCTATTGTAGGCTATCACCCATTACCATTTTCATTAATCCCAATAAAAATCCATTCCATTGGTAACTATAACACAATAACTAAATAACTAAACTAATCGCCATATAAAACACCCCACAACTCATGCTGATAACCACCATAATGACCAGAAAATAACTTCATTTCCACACAACCATCCATTTCACCACTACCATATCCCCAAAATAGGCCATCCGTCATTACCACATCAAAAACCACACAAAAACCTCCCAAAAAACTACAATAACAAAAAATAACCCCTATAATCATAGCTAAAAATACGTCATATATAATAGAAATAAATGAAAATCATAACAATAATTCACACTAAATAATTTCACTTTAAACATTATTTCATACTTACATATAATTTTAGTTTCAACACCCATGATTTAATTTCATATTTCCACATAAAAAATTCTTTACCAAATTTAATTTATTAACCCATTATTAAAGGTGATTACAACAAATCATAGTAGAAAAAAATTCATATCACAACAAAAAACATAAATACTTTAGCAAAAAAATCAACATAAACTCTAAAATATAAGCAGCGTCATTCAATTTCATAAAGTGAATGTGAATCACCCCTTTCATTTTAGTTTCCATTAATCAGATTCATTATATTTTTAGGTTAATTTTTACCATCCACACAAATAAAACAAAATCATGATAATTCCAATATTTTCACATAAATAAATAAGGAGGAGTATTGAACCCCCTATCTCAATTGAATATTTAACAATCATTGCAAAATTCAGTGATACAACCCTAATAAAATTCCACCCAACACATGAGGTTCATCCATAGAGACTATGAAATACCATTCCCCATCAAAATCACATCTCAAAAATACTAAAACTAAATTAGCACAAATTTCATAGCCTCTTGTAGAAGAAAGAAAATGAAGATAATCAAGGAGAAGAGAAGAGAAATTAACCTTAGATCACAAAGATTTAATATCTTAAATTTGAGGAGCAAAACCAATAAAATGTTGAAAAAAATATCTAAAGGAATACCTTTGATCACCTACAATTTGAAAAAATAGATAAATGAGAGATAATTTAAGACAATTCCTAAATTTATAATCACTCTAAAACATTAAAGAATCATAATGATGTGGCCTTAATTTCATACATGTTTTTCACATTTCTTTGATGAAATAATTGTGTATATTTTTTAAAATTCAGTTTAATTGATAATATTTTGAACCCTGTTCATATTGTATCAAAAAAATTAATTAATTTAATATTTATATTTAAAAATGGTTTTTTATTCTTAATTGATTAAATTTTCATGCACTAATATACTTAAAAATTTTAAGAACAAATATTATGGTTGAATTGTAAAATTTTAATAAAATATATATTCTTTAAGAAATTTTAAGTCTTGTGGTTGATGATATTTTTCATGTTCTATGATTTAAAATGAAATATATTTTTGGAAAAAAATCTGGTGTCTTTCAATAAATTTTGGAAATTATTTAAGAATGTGGTTTGTGAACATCATTTTTTGAAGTGTTAGGTTCCCATGTCCAATTTTTAATATTTTATTGGAATCATGTTTTACTTGAATTTGTTAAAAACTTAGAACTTGTGGATTAATTTGATTCAGATATCGGTTTTAATTTTGAATTTATTTTTTTCTCATTTCAATGGATCTTTTTTATATTTTTTTATGCATAAATTTTATTAGGATTGGTAGAAAATCAAGGTAATATGATTTAAAATGGGATGCCAGATAAAAGAATTTTGAAGTCTCGTGTAAGATTATTTTTCCATCATAATATAGTTTAAAGTCTTGCTCCATGTAAGATAAATTATCCCTAACATCATAAGATAATTCCCCTATGACTATAGGTATTTATTCTAACATTACCCCATTTATGAATCTATTCAATGAATATGCCTGGATGATTTTTGATCAAGATAAAATAAGGAGGTAAATTGTGACAAATTTTAAGGGGAATTTACTTGAAAAAATAATGTTGAGATTGAGGAGATCCAACCAAGAGAAGTCCGAATGAGGGTGATTGAAGATAATCTACCTAAGATTGAAATCACAAGATAACCGAACGAATGAAGGGGGTATGAAAAAACAAAATTTTCCAAGTTTCATCACCACTCAATGAAAGGCGATGGATATGTTTTAGTGAAATTAAATTATGCATGTCAATCTTGGAGAATTACAAGAACCAATGCTGAAACTAGAAAAATATTTGTTGGAGACGGTTAAGACCTATGGTCTAAATGAGTTTAATATCAATGAACATGGAATTGAAGTGGATGGAACTTACTAAAGTATTATTGAAGTATAAAAGGTCATATATGAAAAAAATTTAACACAAAAAGAGAATAAAAATATGAAAACACACAAATTTAACATGGTTCAAAAATTTCCCTACATCCACAGGATAAAGGGGGACTATTATTTATTTCTCTTCTCTAGATTAAATGATGGAGGATACATGGGGTTAAAGAAAGTTATAAAATCATGGGACTGAATATCATTTTAAAGGTAGCAAGAAAATCGATGATGTCAAAGTTTGTTTGGGTAGATCATCTACCCTTGAAAAATATCCCATTGCCAATTTCTATCCAAGATAATAGTATTCCATTTTTGTTGAGGTTTATTGTCACCTGAAGAAAAAAAACCACTGCATATTGAATTTTTCCATTATTCAATAGCCAACTCCCCAATTGGGATAGGCCACCAAAAATCTCCCCTTATGACCAATTTGGGGTTGAATCTAGACCTGTAGTATCCTTACAAGATTTTAGATTCTCCTTTAGTAGAATCATTACCATTATTTATACCCATTATCATTCGTGTGTATTTTCCCAATTTTCATAAATCTTTCTTCAAACACATTACAGATCCATTGATATCACACATCAATGTTTTTTACCTATAATAAAATATTTGGCTCTTGCTTAGATAAATAGAACTCTGACTATCATAATAGATAATATAATCCTCCTGACTTTGTCCCAACTCTTATAGAAACTTCTTCATCCATGAAATCTCCTTGTATCCTTCAGTGACCACAATATACTCTAATTTTGTGGTAGAAAAGGAAACACACTTCTAAATTCATGATTCCCATGAGACTACTCCCCTTGAAAATTATATTAGGTATCCAGATATAGATTTCATCATGTATATATTACTAGTTATATTTACATCGGTATATCCTTCTAATATAGGTTTATCACTTCTAAAACATAAACAATGACTAAATGTGCCTTGGAGATACCTTAATATCCATTTGACTGATGTCTAATGAGCCTTTTCTATGTTTTATAATAATCTAATCACAATGATAACATGGTGAGAAATGTCTGATTTGGTGCTCACCATGGTATACGTAAAATTGAAAACTTTTTTCTAATAATGAATTTTCTCCATTTATGCTTTCTCCTCTTCATTTGGTGGTATCTAACTAGTCGTGATCCTAAAATGGATCGTAAGTTGAGCACCAATTGGTTTATATTTTCTCGTGTTGAAATTTCAAGAACCTTCTTGATGTGTCATTCCTAAGAAATCCAAATCTTATGATTCCTCCCATCACAAGTAATCATCATACCAAGAATCTAAGTAGCCTTTCATAATTCATTAATTTCAAAAGACTTGTTCAAATCATTTATTAACCTATCAATATTGTTAATATATCTTCCAATAATCAACATATCATTAACATAAATAAAAAAAATAATGAAATCACCATAAAAAATGTTTGATGAAAACACAGTGGTCAATGGTCTTTCTGTTGTACTCATTTTTCTCCATGAATGGGTCGAACTTTTTTTACTATTTCCTCAATGATTATTTGATTCCATATAAAATTTTATTAAGTTTATAAACCATGTTTTCTTTACCTTTATGAAATCCCTTTTACTACTCCATGTATATCTCTTCTTCAAGATCATTATGTAAGAATGTAGTCTTTACATCAAGTTATTGAACCTTTAAGTTAAGACTTCCCACCAATAAAAGAACAACTCTAATAGAATTAATTTTTAATATATAAGAAAATATTTCATCAAATTCAATACATTTATTTTAACTAAATACATTTAGAACCATCTTGTCTATATAGCATGGTTATGAGCTTCTATCTTTGCCTTTAATTCCATAAACCCACTTGTTATTGAGTTCCTTCTCTCTATGTGGTAACTTTACCAAATGAAATGTGTGTTTATTGTGAAAGGATTGTATCCCCTATTATATGTCTTTTTTCTATTCAATATTCTTTTGGATTCTAACATAGTCATCCTAACTGATTGTCTCTCCCCCATCAATGAGCATCATATACTCATGTGGTGAGTATTTATGACTCGGTTTTTGTTCTTTGGTGGATATCCTCAACTATGATTCAGGTGGGATATTTTCTAGAATATATTATGATGGAAGTATATCAGTAGATAGAGACATATTACCTGGTGGTGATGTATCATTAGTGTCACAAATATCTCTTGCGCTATATATAATGGATGGTGGTGATACTGGTTCCAAATTGACTGAAATTTCCTCAAACTATGACTTCTCAATATTTTTTGGATTATAAAAATATTTAATCATCTAATGTTCAAGAAATACCACATCTTTTCTTATAAATATACTCATTTTTATAGGATAAAAAATCCGGTATCCAAAATCCTCATGAGTATATCCTAAAAATATGCACAACTTTCCATTTCCATCCAAATTTTCTTTATCATCTTTCAAGATGTGTAAATATTCCCTTCAAATAAATAATCTTATGTTCTTATATAAAAAATATTTACCTCTCCAAACACTTTATAGTATATCATATTTTAGTGTAAATGATATAGAAAGGTTGGTAAGATCAACTGTAGTCCTCGTTACCTCCCCCAAATGGTGTTTGCCGGTTTTTCATTTAAGAGAATACATCTGACTCTCTCATGGATGGTTCTATTCACCCTTTGAACAAATCCATTATAATTAGGTGTCTTTGATACTAATTTTACAACCCGATGTTTAAACTCCTCCAATATTCCTCAAATAAACCATGGCACTCTCCTCCATTGTCTACATTCCCACACTTTAATCATTTTCCCATTTCTCTTTTCACCTTCACATGAAAATGATTGAAAACATCATGAACTTAATCTTTAATTTTCAAATAAAAAGGCTAAAATTTATGATAATTATCATCTATGAGGGACACAAAATAAATAGCACCTCCTGGTGTTTTGGTTCTCTTCATACAGACATCAATGTGTATCAAATCTAAAACATTTGATTTTTTGGACAATAAATAACCATGAAATGATACTCTATATTAATTACCCTAATGTAATAAAAAAAAGTATACAAATGGGTACCTTTAATTTCCATAAATAGATACTTTCTAGAGATCATTTTGATTCCTCTATCACTCATGTGGCCAATCCATCTATACCACACTTTGATGGAAACCTCTTTTCTAGATTTATTAAATTATCCTTCAAATGGTATAACATCTATGAGATAGATCGAAGTAACTTTATTTCCATTATAAATTACCATATTTCCTTTAGTAATATTCCATTTCCCATCACTAAAGGAATTTACATATCTATACTCTTCAACCATTCTAGTGGACATCTGATTGAGGTGAATATCAAGAACTTGCCTCATATCCTTCAATAGTAAACTAAATCCTATATTTTTCTCCAGAAAAATATTACCAGTACTATTTATTTTTTATGATCAATAATTTCCTATATTCACTTTACCAAAACACCATAAATTGTAATATAAGAATAAATATCCTCTGGCTATGACCATGGTATGAGGTTCCTGAATCAATCACCCATGTTGAGTCTTGGATTTCAAGGTTTAGATGCTCTTCCTGAACAATAATGATCTCCTCATTGACAACTAAAACATCATTATTTTGGGGTTTAACTTCCAAATTCCTTTGATCTTTCTTCATCTTTTGATACTCTCAGATGATGTGTTAGAGCTTTCTATAATGGTGTCACTTTATGTCATATCTTGATCAAAATTTTGATCACTTCCTACTTTGTTGAATTTTATCATGGGGTTATTTTCCTTGGATTCTTCCTTATAATTTATGATTCCCTTAACTTTTAGTGATAAGAGAATCTAATTCTTGAGTAAAATTCTCATCCTTCCTTCGGAAATCTTCATTCATCATTCCATCCTTCACCATTTCAATTGTGATATTTCCATCAAGTGATGAATTTCTAACTAACATAGCCAATGTGTCTCACATATTTGGAATGGAACTCAACACCAATAGTATCTACGACTCATCATCAACTATCAATTTCATAGTATTTAGTTGATCAAAAATTTCTTATAACTCACTCATGTACTCTGGTATGTTGTTCTTCTCCTTTTATATCAAGTTGATAAGATTCCTTATTAGGTTTTCTTTATTCTATGTGGTTGTCCTTACACACACATTTTTCTAAATTTAATCAAATAATAATATAATTATGTTCATTGGTAAAACAATTAAGATAATATTGTTGATAAAATATCTGATTTGAGAAATGCACTTCCTATTGAGAATTTCCTACTTTGAATCAACCACTAGGGTACTCGTGGATGTCTTCTCACCAGTCTGGATGCTTTTTAAAGATTCCTTCACTTTCACTAAAACGTTTTTAGTGGTCTCCACTAATAGTATCCATAAATATTTAATGTAAAAAATATCTACCATGTTGGGTTTCCAAATATAATAATTAAAAGTAATAATATTAATCATGTTACTAATATTTTCCTATATTTAATCATTTGAAAATTTGAAAATCTAACCATACAAATGTGTCTGAAATGGTTGAAATAGTGGGAATCGACTCCTAGATCACTAGAAATGTAATATTATTATACATTTTATGATCATAATAGTATTAACAATTGATATCTATTAATGATATTGTAATGACATGGCTCACCAAATATGTCTCTAGAAAAGTCATTGGAAAATCAATGCAAGTGTGAACAGGGTTGTCTTCTTCAGCAAGGTAGTATTGTAGCACCAATAGTTGACCAAAATTTTGACCCACTCTATATACTTCATTTATGATCCATTTTTGGAATCATTTGTGATATTGGAATCATCTAAAAAAATTCTTCGTGAATTTAGCTTCAAAATTTTATTCTGAACACTTTGAATTTTACATCCATTGAAAAAATCCCCTACTTCATTGTTGTTTCAACCTCAGTAGCTCTGATACCACTTTGCTGGGGAAACATAAGTTTCAAATGATGAAATTGAACACACAAAAAAAAGAATAAAAATGAAATAATGTGAAAATGTAACACGGTTTAATGGTTTGAATACATCTATGGGAGGAATAATACCTATTATTTATTTTTATTCTCTGGATGAAATTTATGAGGATACATGAGATTACAACTGGTTACAAAATCATAGGAATAGATCTCATTTTAAAGGTAGTAATAAAATTAGTGATGTAAATTTTTTTTGGGTATATTTTCTACCCTTGAAAAATATCTCATTGTCAGCTACTATCTAAGATGACCATATTCCATAGTCAGGTGAGTTTGTTGTCTCCCATATAAAAAAACCATTACCAATTTTTTTACCCTTATTCTATATCCAACTCCACAATTGAAATTGCACCCCACAAGGATTTATTCCATCTTACATCAATGAATTGTGATGTATAAGAATAGATCTGAATGGTCTGAGATCAATCTCAAAGAATAAATTGCACTGATTCCAACCAAATTAAGTGTTGAATATGGGAGTCCAGTTTGATTTGAAGTTTAAGGCCTTTATATATTGGGTTTTTTCCCTATGTAGGTTCTATTTGAAGATGGATGTGACCTCAAATATTTATATTACTATGGTTTTGAGGAAGAAGTTTCATGCTCAAGAGGTGCTTGAAATAATTCCCCAATGAAAATTTCAACTTGAGGAAGAAGTTAAACTGAGATCATAGCAACATAAGTTGGGTACATACTAAATTTGTGAAGTTGATAAAGTTTTTATAATCGCCCATCTATGGATTTCAAAGTGTGAACTAGATAAAGTTATTTCACTAGCTAAGTAAAGATTTATAGATAACCAAGTTTAGTATAAGATCAAAAATGAAAAATTAGTTGAGATTTTGATAGAAAACAAGACATGATCTTGAGTCTTGTTTGAATTTGTGAAAGCATTTTATCGAGATCGATGAACTAATTTGAGTTCAAAACTTTAAAGGTAATAAATCCAGATTGATGACATTCG
This sequence comes from Viscum album, assembly GCA_963277665.1. Lineage (NCBI taxonomy): Eukaryota > Viridiplantae > Streptophyta > Magnoliopsida > Santalales > Viscaceae > Viscum > Viscum album. The sequence continues at coordinate 1,631,948,084 of OY728155.1, read as the reverse complement.
ATCACTGCATAATTTTGTTTACAAGTTTTTATTGTAAAGAATGCTAAAAGAGATCCAAATCTAAGACCAAGTGTATTGGCTATGATAATCTGATGAAAATCCCACTTGGATACTAGCTTAGATTGATATAGTTGAATTTAGAACATTAAAAAAAAAAATTTGAGACAAAGGGGTTCATATATTGGAGGAAGTAGGAATTTACATATCTAGTATTATCATGTGAATTTTAAAAATAAAAAAATAATAATAATTGAAAAGGAAGATGGAGGTCAGGTGGAGGGAAAAAGTGTAAGAAAACAAATATGGAAGTCTCATGTAATGAAACCAAGGTGGTGAAATTGATGAGGCATATTGGGGAAGCTTCTTCCATATAATTCTTTCTTAGAGTGGAATCAAGTCATATGCGGGGGTGAAACATTCTCAAAGGGAGATCATTTCAATCCAAAACAAGAAAAATGATCTATAGTAACCCACAACATGTGGAGACTAGGGATTCGATCAGAGATGTTTATGGTGAGATGAAGAGTTATATTTGGTGTATGATTGCAATCAAAATGGGAGATAACCTACACACTTAGATGGAAAACATACACCATCGAGAATAGAGAGAGAGAGAGAGAAGGAATCTGGTACATGAAGGGAAGAAGCAATCACAAACCAAGTGTTCAAGCAGTGGAGATGGATATTTAATCTCTTTGATAGAGAAGCCCCTTATCCCATTCAACATCCTTAATTTTTATATAAATTTTTTAATGTGATTAAATGAAAATTATTATCATATAGTCTTGTTTATGGGAAATTGGATTGATTTTTTTCATTCTTCCCACCTAGTCTTCTTGAATATTTTTTCTTATGGGTTTTTTTCATCAAGAAAAAAAATTTCTATCTAGATGAAACTAAATTCATTTATCTATGATGAGGTGAATCTAATGGTTTATTAACCATTTAATTTACTAAACCAAGGACTAGAACCCATGATGGAAGGTGTTGGTAACCTTTCAGTTGTTAAAAACCCAACTTCCCAATTCTTAAGAACCAAGATAACTAGTTTAACAACAGTCAAACAAAGTTTCCCTTATCTATTATTAATTGGATTTTTTGTGTTGTTGTTTCATCCTTTTCTATTTCTTTTTCATCATCTCGCCACAAAATCATCACTTATCACACAACATACAAATTCTATATCCATCAATCTATGTGGATTATTATTTTTACTTTCTTAAACTTTTAAGTTTATTTTTAATTTCTCACAAACCTTATCTGTGGGTTCGGCCCTACCCATTACTATACCAAGTCATAAGTTGGAAAAAATAACAATTTTACTTGTAAAATGACATGCTAATCAAATTGTAGCATCATTACTTAGGAAGGCTTCATGGGGCCAAGAAAATTTAAAAATATAAAAAAGCACAAATCTATTTCAAAGAATCTATAAAAACTAAAACTAAAAAAATTGAAACATGTGTGTTTTTTCTTAATAATTCTTTAAAAAAATCATTCACTCTAGGTAAAATACTAGGAAGTTATATCCCATAATTCCTGAAATAAACAAACATCTATGTTCCCTAAAGAAGAAAAATAAACCTGAAATGGAAGAGATGATATAGAGATAGAGTTACCATGGAGAATGAACTAAATATACATCCTAGAATCATTCATGAAAACATTGGAAGACCTAGAATAATGGATTATTGTCTTCCTTGAGTGTCAGGGAACCCTTATTGTACTAGGTTATCCCTAAGATCCTAGAATTATGAATTAAAACACTCATACATATCACTAATTACCACTTTTAATAGAATTCCTAATATTAACTCTCTGGCCTTTATTAGGCATTTTTATAACATAGTGTGGCAATTTTCATTTTAGGTTTTAAGTGAAGATGACCTCAAAATGATAGTTTTTCTATTCTATTTAAAGGGAAATGTTAGGAATTGGTTTATTGCTATAGATGAAAATATATTTAAAACTTGGGAACAACTCTATGAATCCTTTTTAATAAAATTATACCCTAAAAGGATTAAATGGGAGTTTAGAAACAAAATAACTAGTATTTACCAAGAGAATGGAGTGTCCTTCCATGAGGCTTGGGATAGATTTAAGAAATTTCTTAGGTAGTGGTTGCATCATCATCTTTCTTTCCATCTTCTTATGGATGCCTTCTATGAAGGTTTTTCACCTTTAGGTAAAAACTTGGTAGATTTATCTACTATAGGAAACCAAATAGATAAAACACATAAGAAACCTAGGAAAATTGATACCACTCTTACCCTTAACTCACAGTACAAATCATCTAGGAGGATAAGAGTCAATAGGGAAGATTAAACCAATGAATCAGGGATGGTAATGAAATATCAAAATGCTAAAATAAAGAACCAACTACAGTCCTTAATGAATCAAAATTACACTTAAAGTGTAAATCAAATTGGGAGTCAAATTTAGAAAAAATACTTAGAGATAAATTCTAACAATTTGATATGTTCAACCACTCTAGTAATTATTTTCCCAATTTTGAAAATTTATCACAACCATTATAAGATGTAAATTTTACAAGTTATAGTCCTATAATGTACTCTAGAGATATGCCCTTTTCCAACAATTACAATCAAGGGTATAAGAACCATCCTAATTATTCTTGTATGGAGCAAATAATGTTAAAACAACCTCCCCCTAGATTCTCACAGTAATCTAGAAAACAATTCCAAAATCAACCCATGGCTGAAACCTCCAATAACCAAGGGAATCTAAAAGGAACCATATATAAAATATTTATAAGTATGCTTGGTAGGATAAAAAAATTCTAATATGAATCTTACAAATCACAATTAGATACAAGGATGAATAATCGAAAACTAAAAATAGGACAACTAGTATAGGGGATGAATATAAGAGATGAGGGGAATCTTCTTAGAACCACTTAAATAAACCCTAGGGAAAATTTCATAATTTCCACTGCCATGAGTGGTTTAAAAAACCCAAAAGGAAGAAACAAGTGACCCTAGTATGGCCTAAGATAAAATTTTAAATGGGTTTAGAAACAAATTATGGAATTTCAAGAATATATAAATATGGAAATACCTGAATAAATTAATATAAATTATATTGTATCACCTAAAAAATAGAATGAAAGGAGGTTTAAAATATAAGAAAAATAAAATAAAAAGATAAAAGTGAGGAATAAGTTGAGAGGATGAAAATAATTTTGAAGAATATATCCCAAAACATCTATTTCCCTAAAATAATTAAAAATAACAACCAAAAACTTAAATTGATCAAATTTACTGAGTTGTTTAAAAAATATTCACATCAATATCTCATTCCTTTAAGGGTTGGTTCAGGTATCATCATATCTAAAAATTATTAAAAAGATTATTTCAAACAAGAAAACCCTTGATGATTTTTCCACTTATAGCCTGACAAAGGAGTGTAGCATTGTAGTTCAAAATAGACTACCCCTTAAGCTTATATATCCAAGTATTTTTATGATTTCAAGCACCATTGGAAGTAGTGTAAAATTCAATTGACTTTGTGACCATGGGGATATCATAAATCTTATCTCTCACTCACTATTTTTACATTTGAGATTAGGAGACCTATTAAGTACCATAGTTGTATTATAGTTGGAAATATGCTCTATCACATACCCTATAGGAAGAGTGGATGATTTATTGGGGTATGGAAACTATTTTTACCAAATAAAATCCTCATTTTAGACATGGAATGTGATAATAAATCCCATATAATTATTTTTAGGACTTTCTTTTCCACTGGAGGAGAATTTATCAATGTTGTTAAAGGAATGTTAATTTTCAATTTGGTTGAACAAACAGAGGATATAAATGTATTTTGGAGATCCAAGGTTACTTCAAAAACTAGATAATACTTTCAAGATGAGTTGTTATAATTTTAATATCTTTTTGATGATAAATAAGAATATTTTTTAAGAATGATAAATGATAAAAATAAAATACCCACACTTGTTGAGACTTGAATGGGAATTAGTTAAAGGAAAAGTATCCATGTGATGCTTATGAGGGTTATTTCTTAGAACAACTTGATTAGTTTTCCAAGGAAAACATCATTAAAATAAATCTATAATCTGATTGTGAGGTTTTTTGTAATCTGGACAGTAGTGAAGAGGAGGCTTTCTTTAACTCTCATTCTTTATTTAATAAATACATTGAAGACTTTAGGCCATTGAGACCCAATATTCTACCTTCTATCCATGTAGCACCATAATTAGAGTTCAAACTGATTCCCTATCACCGAAAATATTATTTTTAGGTGATATTTATTCACTAACAGTTATCATATCTTCTTATTTGGGTAAAATTCAAGAAGAAAAATTGTTGGATGTTTTTAAAAGATATAAATAAATCATAATATAGTCTATTTTTTACATTAAATGGATTAACACTTTATTTTTCATGCACAAGATCCCTATGGAACTCGATCATAAGCTAAGGGTATAGGTCGAAAGGAGGATCAAAACCAACAAGATGGAAGTTGTGAGAGAATAAGTGATAAATATTCTTGATATTGGGATCATTAATCCAATTTCTAACAACACTTAGGTCATCCTAGACTAAGTAGTTCCAAAGAAGGTAAGTTTTACTATTGAAACTGATGAAAAAAATTAATAAGTCCATGTTAGAAAAGTAACTGAGTGGATAGTTTGTATAGATTTTAGAAAGATAAATTATTCTAATATAAAATAACACTTTACAATTACATTCTTGAACAAAATTCTTGAGAGGATAGCTGAGAATGAATTCTTATGTTTTTTGGATGGTTATTCTGGTTACAATTATATTCATGTAGCCTCATAAAATTAGAAGAAGACTATATTTACATACCCCTTTTGGAAATTTTCTTAATGGTGAATTCCCTTTGGATTTTTTGGCTCCCTAAACACTTTTAAAATATATAAAATGGCCTCTTTATTATACATGATTGAAAGGATTATCGAGGTGTTTATGGATGAATTCTCTACAGTGGAAAATTTTTAAAAGTTTTAAAAATTTGGAAATGGTTTTAGAGAGGTTTCAAGAGACCAACTTGGTTCTAAACTAAGAAAAATTCCAAATTTTGGTCACTAAGGGCATTTTGTTTGGTTATAAAGTCTCAAAGATGAGAATAGAGGTGGAAAATTCTAAAATAGAAGTTATTAAAAATCTTTCCCCTCTAGAAAATTTCAAGGGGGTCAGGAGTTTTCTAGGCCATACTGAATTCTATGGAATAATTATGAAGAATTTTTTATTGATCAAAAGACCTATTTATTCTCTATTTTTCAAGTATTATCCCTTTTTGATGAAAAATGTTTTGAATCATTCAATATGATCAATGAAAATATTACCTCCTCACCCATCATCACTTCCCCCAATTGGAAACTCCCTTTCAAATTAATGTTTGATGCTAGTGAACATACCATAGGGGCTGTTTTGGGGTAGCGGAAGGAAAGGAGACATATATGGTGTATTATGTCAGCAAAATACTAGATTATTCCTAAAATAATTACACCAAAACTAAGAAAAATTTGTTAGTAGTTATTTTTTCCTTTAAAAAATCATAAAATACTTGATTAGATCTAAAGTCATAATTTCCATAGACCATGTTTCCCTCAAGTAGTTAATTTATAAGAAATATGATAAACCAAAGTTTATGAGATTGATCCTATTATTATAATAATTATATTTAGAGATTAAAGATAAAAAAGGGGTTGAAAATGTAGTAGTTTGAAACTTATCTAGGATGTCTGATACCCAAAATGATGATCCAAGAGAGATAAATTCCTCTTTTTTAGATGAAAAACTATTTGTTTTCTCATTAAAACGGACCACATGGTATGAAAATTTTATGAACTTTTTAGCTACAATAGTCATGGAAAAGCATTTTACTCAAAACTAGCAAAATAAATTCATCTTATATCTAAATTAAAAAAATTAGTATGAACCTTTTTTATTTAGAAGGTGTGTTGATATAATCCTTGGGAGATGTGTTCCCAAACAAGAGATGTATCCCATTTTATAAGGTCACCACTTTTTGCCTTGGGTAAGACACCATAGAAGTGAAAAAACAACCCAAAACGTTCTTCGATGTGGTTTTTAATAACCTAATTTTTTCAAGGATGTTAGGTGTACCACATAAATATTTTATGATATATTTTTATTTTTAAATAAATTTAATTTCTTTGCTAGCATTCTTAACAAGAAAATCCAAGTTTAAAAAAAACCTCAATAAAAATAATATTATTTATACATGATCATTATAACCTAGATGTTAAATTTTTATTATTAATAGTAATAAATACAATTTAAAAATATGTATAAAGTTTTTATATAAAGAAAATATATTTTTAGTAAAGCCTTTATATGCTTTAAAAATACATTTTTTCCATAAAATGGTTTTTATTTCTTTTCATGAGAAAATAATATAATTAATTTTTTCCACTTTTAGAAAAATATATTTGAAAAAATTAACATCATTTTTTAAATAAAAAATTCAATGTTATCTTAGAGTTAATTGTTTATAAATTTCTAAACATATTAATTTTTCAATCAATAGTGACAAATACTGATTTTATTGAAAACTGCTTTTTCATTTAAACCATTTACAAAGTTCCATTTTTTTTAAAACTATTTTAAAAGTAAAATTAGTTTAATTATATTATTATTAATCCAATTTAGTTCATAGGAATCAATTTTACATTGAATTTTTAAATAAAAACTTTTTATATTTAAGAAAAAAATTCTTTGGAAACCCTTTTTTCTTCGCGCTTATAGGTTTAATTTTAAATTAAATTTTGAAAATTATATGAACTAAATTTGGTAAAATGGATTCAATATTTGGAATCATAATAATTAATATTATATAATAAGTTCAACTTAATTTTTTTCATAATGAATAGTAAAAATAGTAAAAAAATTGTTTCCATGATTAAGGTTAAAACAAGTTTACTAGGGGTTAAACCAAAAGATAAAGGTATATTTTCCAATTAAACTTATATAAATCCAACTTAATTTCCATATTTAAACCCTATCCTATCCAAAAATTGAACATATGTCTATTTGGATTTATTTTTCTTGATAATGACTTTATCATTTTGTATGCTTTTAAGAAATTTTCAAGAGGGCCCCCTCCCCCACTTAAAAAAAGACACATCCTCTCCTCTCCTATACACACTTCAAGATCCCTTTTGTTTCAAAAAATACCTTCCTTAAATTATTTTCCATGTCTTATATACATTGGTTTTTTCAGAAAAACATCCTAGTAAATCTTTTGGTGCAAACCTAAAGAGGTTGTCTGAAGAAGAGGTATCATTCTTAATCGAGCATTTTTGTTTTATTTTTTCTTCCATCTCCTTCAAATATTCTTCATCTATGATGAAATAATAACATAAATATCTTCTATATACTGAGATGTTATTATTTTAATCATATAACCTATATATATATTCTCTTACATAAAATTGTAAATAAAATCATTGATTGTGTGTAAGACGGAAAATGATAACATCATTTGTGTGTACGTGTGGACTACCACATCCATGAAGCGATGTGATTCATTTTTTATTTTATTTTTAAATAGATGGTAATAAGGATAGATTTAATGAATATATATCATATATATCATATAAAAACTATTATGTAAAGTTGAATTATTATTTTACCTTATTTCATTCCATTTAATGAAAAAAATGGAAACAACGTTCATGCATATGTACGGTCTACCATCTCCATTAATGATGTAATTATTTTTTCTATCTATGATTTTATGGATGACTCTAAATATGTATATAATGAATATATATAATATTTATACCATTATTAACATTCTATAAGTGATGGAACCATTATCAAACTATAAGGACTAAAACTACTGAACCAAAACATATATGAAAAATGGAGTGGTTATTTCCCAGAATAGTGATTTTAGCAAAGAATTGTTAATAAATGTGTGATAATAGATTATAAGTAAATCATACATTGTATTATATATATTATTATGGTTCTATAATATATCTATAACAAACCTATATTTATTATACATTAGGTTTGGTCACATATGAAGGAATTCAAACCTAAGGTAAGGGTTTATTTCACAATCTTATCATTATTTGGGATTGTTTTGGTTTACATCTATACTGAGGAAATTATTTTATATTTTTTCTTAAATAAAATAATTTTTTTATACTCTAGTTATTTCTATAAATTTCATGTTTTCCTTTTAATTTCTTCTCTTTAAGTACTCAATATACTGAAATAATGTTTTAAAGTAAAACAGACATTATTTTATACTCAATTAGAAATATTTCTCTTTCATGTCTATATTTTAATTATAATGTATAAAACTATTTTTTTAACATTATATAATGATTTATTAAATAAATTTTTACCCATTTTCTACTTTTTACAAAATATTTTAAAACAAAACTTATTTTCATTTCCGAACAAGATACTTTTTAACCATTTTACAAAAATGTGAATTGAATATTTTTTTAAATTTTAAGAAATAAATACAATTTTATATCATCATAACTAATCATTGATTTAAAGATTCATTTAAAATTTTAAAATTTTATTTCCAAATAAAAAAAAATCGTTAATATTTGGGAAATTTTTAGATAAGTAATTTCAAAGTGAAAAGGGGTATTTTCTTCAGTAAATTTTCCAGTGATCATTTTAAATTATTTTCATATATATCAACATCCTTTTTTGAATCTTATGATGAGGATTTACTCTATTAATATCATCCACCTTATTTCTCTAGAGGTCTTATGATCAATTTTAATTGGGAAATTATTGATATTTTGTATTCTAGTTCTTCCCAAATTGGTAGTTAAAAACTTTTAAGGAATGTTGATTAAGTTTTATTATTTATACATATGATGAATTCACTAGAATTATTAAGTTATGGGTGGTGAAAATTTACATATCCCCTCGATGCATCAATAATTATCATGAGACAAACTAGATTGTGTATTTGGCTGAGGCCTTACACATTTATGTAAGATGTGTTGGAATTAGGCCCTGATGGTAAGTTTCAGATGTATCAAATTATACATTACATCATTATGAAATAATTTATTGATGTTTATGTGATTATTTTATTTGTTATTATATCCATGGATAAGTTTCTATCACATGTGATTATTTATATGGCATTATTTGATCATAATGTATTTTATCCATATTATTCATGCCTTATTAGCTTTTGTTGTATGCATACCCTTACTGAGCATCTGATCTCACCCATTTCTTATATTTCCTATCCCTATGATTCCAAGAAGTTTATTATGATTGATATAAATGGATTTGATAAAGGGAGTAATGTTGTTCACAAATAAAATACCATTTTGTATTTAATGTTTTCGAATGTAATGTGAAATTCAAGTATTTATCTGATTTTCCAAGGCTAATAAACTATTTGTTTCTTTGGGGTGTAGTTCCTTGTATCTAGTGGCAATGAAATAAATTAACCACTAGATCTTGGATAATAGGGTCAAGGTCTTTATAGTTGGCATCAGAGGTATTTTAGTTGAAACCTTGGGAACTGGATTTAGGAAAACATGTATTAGGGAATATAACCTTATGACTGACTTTGAGGATAATTTTAATTATAGTATAACATCCTAAGGTTTTGGTAAGGTAGATATTATTTGGTTTTCTTAATAATACATCTCTGTATGGATATTACAAGTAAGTTTGGTTTTGGCATAGATCTATTTAGGGTTAATAGCCTCAAAAGGAGTTTGTTTGAGTATATATCAGTCATCATTATAGTGAAAAGTGAGTATTCCCTTACTGCACAACTGGTTTGACACTATTAGGGGATATAATTGGGTTAATTCATATTTTATTTATAAAAAAAATATTAATTATTCTAAAAAAGTTTCATGATTTGAGAATATTCCCAAAGAAACCCATCTTAAGATTCTGAGATTATCTATAAATAAATTTTTCAATTTCTGTTAAGTGTTTCACTAGTTAATAAATTAAACATTATGATTCATAATGTTATGATATAATCTAGTGTATTATGTTATTTAGAAATGAAACCTGGAAGAAGGAATCGAAACTATATCAATGCATGTAATCTATGTAGGAATTTTTCTCAGGAAAGATAATGAAGTTGGAGCTAGAGTTGCAGCTAGAGTTGAACAAATTATAACTATATTAGGGTAGTTGGCTCAGGTTATTACCAATAACCTTGCCTATATGGATTATCCTACTAATCCACAATGTGGTGTAATAATGTTAGATCACTTCATACATCAGCAACCTCCATCATTAAATGGGACTAAAAATCCATTTGAAGATGAGTAATGTATAAGTTCCTTAGAGAAGATATTTATCACTTTTAGAAGTAATTAAAGGGAGAAGGTTTTATAACATCTTATCATATCATGGGGGTGGATACTAATGGTGTTCATTGATTCAAAACACTAAGGATAAGTAGGAAATATAGAGCATGTAATGGAAGTATTTTATGTGACTTTTCTTGGAAAAATATTTTCCTCGCAAATAACAAGTAGATATGGAGAGACAATTCTTGAGTCTGATACAAAATAAAGATGAAAATGTTTATAATTATAAATATAACTTTAAAAGGTTATCAAGGAATTTTATAGTCTATATATGTAATCCAAATATCAAGATTGACCATTTATTTTATGGGTTTAATCCAATCTTTTGAAGGGTACTGGTCTCCCAAACATTCTCATCATATAAGAATATAGTATCATGTCCTATAAAGATAGGAAAATAATTCTCCAAGTCTTATGGATTCAAATGAAATAAATAGAATAAGAGAATGGAAAGGAAAAAAATTATAAGGGTAAGAAGATAAAGGAGGATTTTATAACATATAATACTTGTGGAAAGAAACACTATAGTGCATGCCTAAAAGGAAAAGGAGTTTTTATCAAGTGTGGAGAAAAATGTCATCATGCTCATGAATACATGGGTAAGGGAGAAGGCATCAAAGTATAGTGATTTAACTGTAAGGGGATGGGTAATTATTCCAACCAATACCCCAAACATCAATGGAACTTACCCTTAAATAATATGACGGGAGAAGTTCAAGTTTATACAATTACTACAGCTGATGTGGAAGTTCCTAGGGATGTGGTGAATCATATACATATCATTCAGTCCAGGATTTAAAATGTTTTATTTTATTCTGGTTCTACCCACTCTTTTATATACAAATTTTTTTAATGGTATCGCATCACCACCTCAATAATTAGATATCGAGTTAGTGGTGAAAACTTCTAATGGTAGGGTGACCACATCTCAAATCTATAACTCCCCTCTGATGAATTTTTATGGGAATATTCTTCTTGTGAATCTTGTTATTCTTCCTCGGTTGAATTTGAAATAATTTTGGGTATGGTTGGATCTCTCAGTATAGAACCCATATCAATTGTTGAGGAAGAGAAGTTACATTTGATATTATGAATCAACCTTCAATTGTCTCTCAATGTGAGGATGAACCTAAACACCCAATGGAAATCACTTCTATCATTTGGGTTTTTCTACCTATTCATGAGGGATATTTATCTTAATTAGTGGTGGAGAAACACAACAATGAAAATGTGCCTAATTTTTAGTAATATGATGATATATTTCTTGAATACTTCTAAAGTATTCCCCCTAACCATGAAGTTTATTTTTTCAATAGGGTTTATACCTAGAATTATAACTATTTCAAAGTCTCCATATGAAATGGAAAAAATTGAGTTATAAGAATTAAAGAAGAAACTCTAGTATAATTAAGATAATGGTTTCATTCTACCTAGTAATTCACCATGTGGTGCACTTATTCATTTTTGTTAAGGAGAAAGAAGGTTTAATGCTTCTTTGCATTGATTATTGAGAACTTAACAAGATCACTATTAATAATAAGTATCCTCTACCCCATATCAATGATTTTTTTGATCAATTAATAGAAGTGTAATATTTTTTCAAGATTAATCTTCAATTTGTATATCATCATTTAAGGATCAAAAGGGAGGATATTCCTAAAAATAGAATTTAGTATGAGGTATGTTTATTATGAATTTATAGTAATTCCATTTTAATTTACCAATGATCCTACAATATTTATGGATTTAATGAATATATAAGTTAGAGATTACCTTGATTAGTTTAGAGTAGTATTTATAGATGATATTCTTATATATTCAAATAGAAAGGAAGATCATGAATAACATTTGAGAATTTTGTTAAAGACCCCGAGTAAGGAGAAGTTTTATACTAAATTTACCAAGTGTGAATTTTGGATTCAAAAGGTTTCATTATTGGTTCATATAATCACAAGTGAGGGTATATTGTTGGATCCTTCAAAGACATAAGTTATTGAGAAATAGACAAGACAAACCTGGGTACCAAAATTTTTAGTTTTTTTAGGTTGGTTGGATACTACCAATGATTTTTGAGAAATTTCTTAAAACTATCTAATCCACTCACAAAGTTGACTCAGAAGGAGTATAAGTTTTTATGGAGAGATGAGTGTAAAGACAGTTTCAAATAACTAAAGATAATGTTGGTAAGTGAACCTATGTTTAAAATACCCTATAGTAAAAAATGGTTCATGATATATAGTGATGCATCAAATAAGATACTAGGATGTTTCCTCATGAAGAATGACATGGTAATATCATATGAATCTAACCAATTAAAAATTCATGACAAAAATTACCCGACTCATGATTTAGAGTTAGCAGTGGTAATTTCTTCATTGAATATATGGAGGAATTATCAGTATAGTGAAGGGTGTGATATATATTTTGATCATAAAATAATGAAGTATATATTTACATGGAATTAGATAAATTTTTATAAATAATATAATTAGAGTTGATCAAAGATTATGATCACTCGATATATTACTACGCTGGGAAGGTGAATAAGGTGGCTGGTGATCTAAGTCAAAAATATCATGCTAGCTTATATATGATGTGGATCACAAAATATCCAATATTTTTTGGATTTAAAAAAGGATGGATATTGAAATCTATAATGAAAGGGATAAATTTTATCTTGCACAAATGAGTTTCAACTATCTATGCATGTGAGGATTAAAGAGGCACAGAAGGAAGATGTGGAGTTGTAAAAGAATGTAAGAAATATTCCTGAGTTCAACCTTGATTGTGATGAGATGATAATGTTCAAGAATCATGTATGTGTTCCATATATACCATATTTGAAGAAGGATTTATTGGATTAGGCTCATAGTTCATCATTCTTTATTCATCTTGGAAGTATGAAGAAGTATAAAGATTTAAAATAGTATTTCTGGTGGGACAACATTAAGAGAGATATTTCTAAGTATGTATATTGAGTCCTGGTATATTATAAAGTTAAGTATAAGAGGCTAAAATATAAGGGTATGTTACAACCATTTCCCATACTATAATGGAAATGGAAAAACATCACCAAGTATTTTTTTTATTGAACCCCCCAAAACATCAAGATTCTATAATATTATATGGGTTGTATTCAATCACCTTACAAAGTCATCACACTTTATTTTTATCAGATAAAATTTATCTATTTATTATCTTTACAGAATAAACATTAAGTTTTAAGGTTTCATAGAGTACCACATTCTATTATATCTGATCAGGATCCGAGGTTTACCTCGATGTTCTGATGAAGTTTTAAGTAGGATTTGGATACATAGTTAACTTTCAGTAGTACTTATCATCCTCAAACAGATGGTCATTTTGATAGAACCATTCAAACCATAGAGGATATGATGAGATCTTGTTCTATGGATTTCAAAGGTGGTTGGGATCAATACCTTTCTCTAGCCTAGTTTTTTTATAATAGTAGCTTTCACTTGATCATTCAGATAGATCATTATGAATCCCTCTATAGAAATAGGTGTATAACTTTAATGTGTTGGGATGAAATTGGAGAATGAAAACAATTGAGACCTGGGATAGTTGAGGAAATGGTAGATAAAATGAGAACCATTCAACAACACATAAAGACATCTTACAGTCGATAGAAAATTTATACTGATAATAATCAACGAGATCTAGAGTTCGAAGTTGGTGAGAAGGTTTTTTTTATAAATTTATCAATGTAAGAAGGTTATGAGATTTTGGAAGATAATTAATCTAATCCCTATGTATATTTCCCATTTTATATTCTTAATTGAGTAGGAATAATAGCTTATCACTTGGCACTTCAAGCAAACATCTCTTAAGTTCATGATGTGTTCCATGTATCTCTCTTAAAGAAGTACATACATGATCCATCACCTGTACTGAAATTAGAAGTCATACCACTAGAGCATGATATTAATTATGAATAATAACTAGTATAAATCTTGGATCATAGAGATAAAGTGCTACAGAAGAAGACTACCCATCTGGCTAAAGTTCTCTAGAGGAATCAAAAATTCAAAGAAGCTATGTGGGAACTTGAGGATGTGATGAGGAAGAAGTATCCTCATTTACTTATATCAGAGTAATAAATTTTAAAGGGAAAGGATCATTTTAAGGTAGGTAAAATTTAACACCCTGAGTTTTTATGATATATTTTTCTTTTTTAAATAAATTTAATTTCTTTGATAGCTTTCTTAACACTGAAACCCAAGTTTAAATAAACTATGATATAAATAATATTATTTAAATGTGACCATTATAACCTAGCCATTAAATTGACTATATTAATAAGAATAACAAAATTTCAAAAATATTTATAATGGTTTTATATAAAGTAAATATATTTAGTACAGTCTTTATATGCTTCAAAAACACATTTTTATGCAAAAATGGTTCTGATTGCTTTTCATGAGAAAATAATATAATTAATTTTTGCCAATATTATAAAATTGATTTGAAAAAATTAACTTCTTATTTGAAATAAACATCTCAAAATTATCTTATATTTTATTTTTGATTATTTTTTAAAATATTATTTTTCAATGAATAGTGAAAATACAGTTTTTTATTAAAAGCCGCATTTTTTAAAAAAATTTAAAAAGTTACATTTTATATTAAAATTGTTTAAAAAATAAATTCAGTTCAAATATATCATTATTAATCCAATTTATATCATTTTAATCAATTTTATGTTTAATTTTGATATAAACCTTTTTATACTTAAGAAAAAAAATTCTTTGGAAAACTGCCTTTTGTCTCATTTGCGAGTTTAATTTTAAATTAAATTCTACCAGTTAGATGAATTAAATTTGGTAAAATAGATTAAATATTTTTCAATAAACATAATTAATATAATTTATTAATTTCAACTGAATTTTTTTCATAATGAACAGTGAAAACCATAAAAATTTGTTACCACATTTAAGGTTAAAACGGGTTTACAGGAAGTTAAACCAAAAGATAAAAATAATTTGGTGGATTAAACTTGTATAAATCCTATTTTATGTCAATATTTAAACCTTATAATATCCCAACTTATAATATATATCCATTTAGAATCATTTTTCATGATAATGACTTTATCATTTTGTATTCTTAAAGAAATTTCAAAGCGGGTCCCCTCCTCCACTTATAAAAGGAAACCCCTTCTCCCATCCTCTCTGCACTTCAAGAGACCTTTTGGTTTGAAAAAAAAACCCTAACTAAATATCTTACTTACATTCCTCTCCACTTCATAGATTCAATGTTTTGATATGAAAACCATCCTAGGAAATTTTTGGTGCAAACCTAAAGGGGTTGTTTGAAGAAGATGCATTATTCTTAACTTAGTATTTTTGTTTTATTTCTTCTTCCACCTCCATAAAATCTTATTAAAATATTATTAAATTATAACAACATTATCTTAAATATATTTAAATTTCATTATGTATATTTGAAATATTATATGCATCTTCTCTTCCATCAAATGGGAAATAAAACTGTCAATCATGTGTACATTGGACTACCGCCTCACAAAGTGATGTAATTCATTTTCCTTCACCGCCTCTCACAGATGGATATAATTATAGATTTAATATATATATATATATATATTATATTTATGACATAATTATACTTTTTTAATTATAATATCACATCTATCTTCTTATCTTCCAATCCTTTGAAAAATGATAATGTCGCTTGTGTGTACGTGTGGACTACCGCCTCCACGAAGCGATGTGATACATTTTTCGTTTTATTTTGACATGGATGGTAATAAAGATAGATTTAATGAATATATATGATATATATGATATATATGATATAAATTTATTTAATAAATATGAATTATTATTTACCTTTATTTCATTCGATCCGTCAAAAAAAATTGAAGCAACATTCATGCATACGTACGCCCTACTGTCTCCATAGACAGTGTAATTCATTTTTCTATATATAATTTTATGTATAACTATGAATATGTATATAATTAATAAATATTTTATTTATATGTTGATTAAAATTGTTTATTTGATGGAATCATGATCAAAGTATAAGGACCTAAACCACTAAACCAAAACATATATGAAAAACAAATCAATTATTACCCAAAATAATGATTTTAGAAAATAATTGTTAAAAATGGTTGATAAAATATTATAATAAAATAATATATAGTATGATATATATGATTATTATTTTTTAATATATTTATAATAAATCTATATTTATTATATATTAGGTTTGGTCATATGTGAAGGAAATTGAACATGAGGTAAGAGTTTACTTTACAATTTCATCATTATTCGAGATTGTTTCTATTTATGTCTCAATTGGGAAAATTATTTTATATATATATATATTAAAACGAATATATTTTATTCTCATATATTTATTTCTATCAATTAAAATTTTTCATTTTAATTTCTTCTTTTAAGAACTCAAGATACTGAAATAATGTATTTAAGGAATGTCAACCTTGTTTTCTACTCAGTCATGAATATTTCTCTTATCTATCCATATTTTACTTAAAATTTATAAAATGATGTTATTAAAATTATAAAATGATTTATTAAATACATTTTTAACCATTTTGACTTTAAAAAAATATTTTTAAAGGTATCTTCTTTTCATTTTCCAAACAAGGTACTTTTGGACCTTTTAAAAAAATTGTGAAAAGAATGTTTTTAAAATTTGACAGATTGAATATAATTTTCTTCAATAATGAATGCCCATTAATTTAAATCTTAATTTATATGTTTAAAAGTTTATTTTCAAAAAAAAATCCTTAATTTTTGTGAAATTTTTAGATAAGTGATTTCAAATCGAAAAGGGGTATTTTCCATAAGAAATTTTCCAGTGATCTTTTTAAAGTATTTTCATTTATATCAACAAACTTTATTGAATATTATATTGAGGATATATTCTATTGATTTCCATGTTATTATTTTATTTATTATGATTTATGTGGATACGTTTCTAGATTGGGTGATTATTTATATGGAATTATTTTATCATCATTTATTCTTTCCATATTATCCATACCTTATTAGATTCCATTGTACGCATACCCTTACTAAGTATCTGAGCTCACCCCATTATTATGTTTCCTCTACCCAAGATTATAGAAAGTGTATTATGATTAATATTTAGTGATATGATAAATTTAATAATGGTTTTCTCAAAGAAAATACTATGTAATATTTTATGTTTTCAAATGTAATGTGAAATTCAAGTATGTATCTAGTTTCCTAAGACTACTAAATTATTCGGTCCTTTGGGATGTGGTTAATTGTATCTAGTGAAAATGTAATAAAGTAACCAATATATATATACTACTAGGTTTAGGGTATTTACATGATGATCTTAATAGTGGGTTTTGATAAATGCTAAAGAATGATCAATGTTGGAAGAAAATAAGAGTTTCCCCAAAAAAGAATTTTATAAGTTGAAATATTTGACTTATGGGGATTAGATTTTATATGAAATTTCCCATAATCTCATGGTAATTAGTATATCTTAGTGTCTATGGACTATGTTTCAAAATGGGTTGAGGTTATGGCTCTACCAAATAATCAGTCAAGTAGTGTGGTAAAATTCATTAAAAATAACATTTTCTTAAGATTTAGTGCACCCAAGGCCTTTATCACTAGAAATGGAACACACTTCAAGAAATTTAAAATTTAGGCATTTATGGAAAAGTATGGTTGTGTTCATAAAACCGGAACAACCTATCATCTATAGTCGAGTGGGCAAGATGAAGTCTCAAACAGAGAATTAAAATAGATTCTGGAGGAAATCATGAGTAGCTCAAGGAGGATTGATCTTTAAAGTTACATGAGGCATATTGGGCCTATAGGTATAGTTTCAAAACTCCCATAAGAATGTACCTTTATAGGTCACTCTTTGTAAAATCATTTCATTTTCTTTTGTAACTTCAACACAAGTCTTATTAGTTTGTTAAAGCTTTAAACTTTGATTTCAAATCTTTTAGTGAGATAAGGTTTCTGAAGTTGAGTGAACTTGATGTGATTAGAAGGGAACCCTAATAAAATGATGGGATATACAAAGATAGAAAAAATTATTTTCATGACTCAATAATCTAGAATATTGATTTTAAAGTTAGACTAAGAGTGTTTCTATTTAATTCTATATTAAAGTTATTTCCTAGAAAACTCAAAACTAAGTGGTATAGACCTTTCACTATCTCAAGATCACTAGTCAATGGGGTTGTGGAACTAGTAGGAGAAGATAATAGGACTTTATTAGTTAATTGTAAAATAGTTAAGAATTATTTTTTATAGAAATTAAAGGGTTTGGATTCTATATTTGTCCTGTAAAATTGAGATTTCATTTAAGTCCTACTAAAGAGTTAAAACTCGGTGCTTCAAACGAGTCAACCCATGGTCATTCTCATGTGTTTTATTTTGATTTAAAATAAAATCTTATCACAATCTGTCAGTTATTCTATGATTTGATGATTGGATTTAATTCTGTTTTCTATCCCTATTCTAAATGAAGAATTCTGGTGTGTTGTCAAAGAGGAGCAGAATATGATTATTTTCAAGTCAAAAAGGATATACTTTTTGAAACCACCTGAATCAAACCTTCTTCAAACTCAACATATGGTAATTCTTTATACTAATATTAATCTATTTCAACTTTTAGGAAATAAAAACCTATCAACCATAGGGGTCTTACTTAAGTAAAAAAAGGGAATGAGTTCTTGATTTGACTTTAAAATTTTGTGAAAATTGTTTATTAGGAAATTTTTGTTTAAATTATACACTCTTATTTATGCTCATTAATTTCCATCTAATATAATATATGAAATTAATTGTGTGGGGGAAGGGTGTTTGTTTTTTAACTCCATGAAATCTCTTGATGCTAATTTTGAGCTTAAAATTTTGGGTGTTTAACTTTTTTTGGTCTAGTTTGTTGAAAATAATTATAAACAGAACTCAAATCCAATTTTAGCACCCTATAAAATTATTTGAACTAAATTGAAAATTTTAAATGTTGTTTAAAAATGTGTTCTAAATCCATTACTAAAACATGTTATTGTCTTAAACTGGTTTGAAAAATCACTTTGCCTATGTTCAAAGTTAATGCATGTACAATTTTTATAATGTTCTGTAAACAAATTTGAAAGTGTGGTAAACATGTTGTTTGGAGGTATATTTTGGCCCTAAAAAATGATTTTGAATAATTGGATTTTTTAAAAAAAAATTGTTGAGTAAAAATTTATTTAATATTTTTTCCATCTTGTGATCCTTCATTGGGTAAGTGTTGAGTTTTTTAAGTATAGGGGAGGGGTATATTTTTTTTAAATCTATATTTCATTGAATATACATAAAAAACCCTTAAAAATTTTCATAATTGTTTGTTATTCAAGATTCAACTTCATTTCCAGTGGTTATGAATTTTTCTTGAAGTATGAGATCTATTTTTCCACTTTGTGGAGGTTATTATTTTATGCTTCCCTGTGGATTTTAATTAGGTCCATCAATTTCCTTTCTCTTTTTAAAATTTATGTTTTTTGTCTATTTGTTTTATTAGGATTTACAATCATTATTGATTTGAAATTTTTGACTGTGTTTTAAACTTTTAAGTTATGCATTAAATTATTTAGGAAATGAAAATCCTAATCCAAGTTGAATATTCCATTATTTATTTTTTTTACTAATAGACGAGTTAATTATTATTTTTAAAAATTATTATTCTCACTCATCTATTCAGTTGTGCCTATTTATTATCTATTAAATTATATGTGGTTTTTCACCTAGAAGTAAAGATAAGTTTGGAAGTTTTTGTTAAATTCAAAGTGATGCTTGTTTAACCCCTTTCAAAATTTCCAATCTCAATGTTTTTTGTATAACTAAAACCAATTTCTGACAAAACCACTTGTTTTTATAAGAGTAATCACATTTCTACTTGAAAAAACCCATGGGATAAAATCCTTTTTAAAAGAAAAAAATTGAAAAATTACACTTTTTCCTCCTTGAGAGTCATTTTTTTCACTACAATTGATAAATTGATTACTTAAGGAAAATAAATAAATTTAAGTGTGCGAGAATTTTATTAGTCTTTAATTTCATACATGTTTACTGCATTTATTTTATGAAATAATTGTGTTTTTTCTATCAAAAATCAGTTTAATTGATAATATTTTTAACCTTGTTCATATTGCAGAAAAAAATTTAATTCATTGAATATTTATACTGAAAATTTGATTTTTTAGTGCTTAAATGATTAAATTTTCTTTTCCTAATCTCCTTAACTTTTTTAATAATAAATATTATAGTTGCGTTGGAAAGTTTCAATGAAATATATCTTCTTGAGGAATTTTTAAGTGTTGCAGTTGATGATAGTTTTAATGTTTGATGATTTTAAAATGAAATATTTTTTGGAAAAAAATCTATTATTTTTAAGTAAAGTTTGGAAATTATTTAAGAATATGGTTTTAGAACATCATGTTTTTGAAGTGTTAATTTCCAAATTTCTCATGTTTTATTTTTGAATATTTTTATGGAATTATGTTTTACTTTAAATTTTTGAAATCTTAGAACTCATAGATTAATTTAATTTAGACAATGGTTTTAATTTAAAATTCCTTTTTTTCTCATTTAAATGGATTTTTTTAAAATATTTTTTACATAGTGAAATTTTATTAGTTTTGGTATAAAATAATTATAAGATGATTTTGTTTGGGAGGCCCTATAAAATAATTTTGAAGCTCCTCTTAAGATAATTTTTCCCATGGCCGCCAAAGATAATGTCATGTCTCACTCTGCATAAGATAAATTCTCCCTAGATAATTCCCCTACAAGAATAGGATATTTATTCCATCACCACCCATTTCTAAATTTATTCGATGAATACATATGAATGAATTTTGATCTAGATCTAATATGGTGTTGTTGGAAAATCATAACTCATTGACGATGAAATCGAACAAAAATAGAAGAGAAAAAATGGACATGAGATATTTAACGTGGTTCGATAGTGTGCATACGTTCATGGGAAAAGGGGGTTGTTGTTGATTATTTCTATTTGGATAAATCATCGGAGGATCACATACACAGATTATAGTAGGGTGTTCTATGATTACAAATTCATGGGATTTGATCATGTTTTATAGATGAAGGAATCAATGCTGGAAAGGGTTGGTTTTGGGTGGTTCATCAATCCTTGAAAAATCTCCCTCACCGCCAGCTGCATCCACAGTCCCTGAGAATGCCCAGGTTGGTTTCCAACTTTATAAATAAGCTTCTAATAACAAAATCTCCCACAAATCACTCCCTAAATTAGGATAGGCCTCCAAAAATCTCACCCTCATGACCAATTTGGGGTAGAAGCTAAACCTGTATTCTCCTTGCATGCTTCTAGATTCTCTTTGGGTAGAACCTTCATCATCATGCATGCCCTATTATCATTGGTGTGAATTTTGTCAAATTTCAATGATCTTTCCTCTAACATGTTATGGATCCAGTGATATCACACATCAGTGTGTTTGGAACTAGAATGAAATTTTGGGTTCTTACTAAGATGAATAGTGCTATGAATATCTCAATAGAGAATATAATTATCCTGACTCTATCTCAGTTCTTGTAAATACTTCTTTATCCACAATATCTCCTTGCATCCTTCAAAGATTGTGATATACTTTGATTCTATGGTAGAAAAGGAAAAACAATTCTAAAGTCGTGATTTCTATAAGATATCTCCCCCTACAAATGATATCAGGTACTTAGATATGGATCTCATCATGTCTACATCTCCAACCTTATCTACATATATGTATCCTTCTAAAACAGGTTTATCACTTCTAAAACATAAACAATTATTTGATGTACCTCATAGATACCTCAATATCCATTTGAATGATTTGCAATGCTAATTTCCAAGATTTGATAAGAAACCACTCACAACATGAGAAATTTATGGTCTGGTGCATTCCATGGCATACATAAGACTACCAACTACCAACTAATAAGGAAACTTTTCTATTTCTACTTTCTCCTCATCAGTTGATGAACTCTAACTTATCATGAGCCTGAAATGACTATAAAGTGGAGTGCTAACTAGTTTCACCTTATTCATGTTGAATCTTTCAAGAACCTTCTAAATGTACCACTCTTTAGATATCTAAATCTTATGATTCCTACTATAATGAGTAATCATCATACCAAGAATCTGAGTAGCATCTCTCAAGTCCTTCTTTTAAAATACTTGTTCAACTCCTTCTAAAACCTATTAATCTTGGTTATATCTCTACCAATAATCAACATATCATTAACATGAAGTAAGAAGATAATGAAATCCCCAATAGAAAACTATTTTATGAAAATGCAGTGATTAATAGTCATCCTCCTATTTTCATTTTTCACCATGAATTAGTCAAATTTCTTGTTCCATTACCTCAGTTCCTATTCCAAACCATGTAAACTTTTCTTAAGTTTACATACTAGGTTTTCTTTAAATTTCACCTAAAATACATCTTCATGCTTCATGTATATCTCTCCTCATCAAGATCACCATGTAAGAATGTTTTCTTTACATCTAATTGTTGAACCTCTAGGTTTAAAATAGACACCAATCCAAGAACAACTTTGATAGAAGACATTTTAACCATAGGAGAAAAAAATCATCAAATTCAACACCTTTCTTCTGGTTGAATCCCTTCACAGCCATTATGGATTTTTAGTGCATATGTGAGGTGTCATCTTCTCCTTTGATTCTATACACCCACTTATTCTTGAGTGTCTTATTTCCATATGGAAACTCCACCAAAAAAATGTATAGTTCTTGGGTAAGGATTTAATCTCCTCTTGTAGGGCCTTTTTCCATTCCATATTATACTGAATCTTGATTGAATCATCATGATTTTCTAGATCTCCCCCATCAGTGAGAATCACATACTCATGTGGTGAGTATCTATGACTCGGTTTTTGTTCTCTGGTGGATATCCTCAATTGCACTTCAGGGGGAATCTATTTTGGAATATGATATGATGGAGATATATCAACAGATGGAGACATATTTCCTTGGTAGTGATGTATCATAAGTGTTATGTATCTCTCTCACACTAGATAGAACTGGTGGTGGTGAGACTAGTTCCAGATTGACTGGAATTTCCTCATACTATAACTTCTCTACATTTTCTGGCTTCTCAAAATCTTCAATTGTCTAATCCTCATGAAACACCATATATCTGCTTTTGATTATCCTCCTATTGATAGGATCCTATAGTCGATATTCAAACTCCTCATGAGAATATCCCAAAAATATATACTTCTTTCCTTTTCCATCCAGCTTCTCCAACTCATCTTTCAGGATGTGAAAAAATTCCTTGCATCCAAATACTCTCAAATATTTGTATGAAACATCTATACCTATCTAAAATCTTTCTAGAACATATTAGTTTAGTGTAACTGATGAATAAATGTTTATAAGATCAATTTTGGACCTCAATGCCTCCCCCCAAATGGTTTTTAGAAGATTTGCATTTGAAATCATACACATGACTCTCTCGCAAATTTTCATGTTCATCCTCTCAACAACACTGTTATGCTGAGGCATATTTGGTACTAATTTTTCCATCCTATTTTCAAAACTCCTATAGTACTCCTTATATGGACAATGATATTCTCCTCCATTGTTTTCTTGCACACACTTTAATCATCTACCTATTTCTCTTTCCACCTTCACATGAAATTGTTTAAAAACATCATGCACTTGATCTTTAGTTTTCAAAGAAAAGTCCTAAACTTTTCTAGAATGATCATCTATAAAGGTAAAAAAATAAATAGCACCGCCCATTGACTTAGTTCTCATCATGCAGACATCAGGGTGAATCAAATATAAAAAATTTTCTTTTCTGAATGGTAAATAAATATGAAATTATAGTTCGTGTTGTTTTCCCATCATGAAATCAACAGAAGTATCCCAATGTGTACCTTTTATTCCTAGAAAGAGATCTTTTTTTCATCTAATGGCCTGAAGGCCTTTAAATTTTTAATTAAATGATAAATCCCCATTTTAAGGGATGAAGGGGGTGGAAATCCAAGGAAATCATGGACATAGGACACTCACACTCGAATGAAGAAAGAGTAAAAACCAGGATGACATCTCTGAACTGCTCCTCCCCAGCATTTGAACATGAAGAAGTTATCCACCATTTCAAAGTAATTCGGCAAGAAAGTGTCCTCATTTAAAGCTCAGAATCGATCCAATGGCTAGCACCATACCCTCTCAAATAACCAAATCCAAAAAACACTACAAGGACAGACCGCCAACTTTGAAACCTCCTCTAGAGTCAAATCATGAAGTTGAATCTGGTATCACAAACTTCCCACCTTTGAAAAACAAATCATTCAAGCATACAACTACCACCATTCCAAATCAACCGATGCAAGACATAAGGCTCAACACACCAAGAAACCTTCTTCAACTACAAACTTTTGTTGGAACATCTTTTTTGGATTGACTTCTATTTCACATGGTCTGGAATCTATAAGATAAAGAGAAGTATCTTTTTTCCTTTAGAAATTACCATGTTACCTTTGGTAAGATTACATTTCCTATCACTAAGGGAACTAACATATCCATCATCGTTAATCATTCCATTGGATATTGGATTGAGGAAAATATCAGATCATGCCTCACATCCTTAAACAGTAACATTCATCCAATATTAGTTTCTGGAAAAATATTACCAATACCAGTGATTTTGGATGCACCATCATTTCTCATCTTCATATGTCTGAGACTCCATGAAGTGTAAGATGAGAAGAAATATCTTCTAGCGGTGACATGGTAGGAGGTACTAGAATCGATCACCCATGTAGGGTCTTGGATTTCAAGACTGAATTAATTATCTTCCTAAATAATGACGATCTCTATATTGAAAATTACAACATCATTTTTTTGGGTCTTGCCTCCCTAATTCCTTTTCTCTGCCTTTATCCTCCTACACTCTCGGGTGAATTGTTTGGGCTTAACATAGTGGTGGTACTTTATGACATATCTCGATTGAGATTTAGATCACTTCCTCCTTTGTAGACTTTGGTCACAAGGTTCTCTTCCTCTGCTTCTTCACTTCCATTTATGTTTCCATTGTCTTTCAATAAAAACAACCTTTAATTCAAGTGTACATCCATCATCCTTCCTTTGGGACTATTCATTCAACATTCCATATTTCATCAATTCCATTGTGAGAGTTCTATTTGGAGTTAAATTATTGATCGACACAACTAGTGTGTATAATCTCTTTGGTAAAGAACTCAACATCAATAGTGTTTGGAACTCATCATCAATCATCATTTTCATGGAATTCAACTGATCAATAGTACCTTGAAACTCTTCCATGTACTCTGATACATTGGTCCCATATTTGTACTTGAAAAGTTGGCGTATCAGGATTTCATTATTCCTCACAATTTTTCTCACATACATATTTTCAAATTTTCACCATAGAGTGGAAGCATCGTGTTCATTAGAAAAATTCTGAAAGATACTCTTGTTAATCCATTGTTTGATTTGGGCAATGCACTTCCTGTCAAGAAAAACTCACTCCATATCAACTGGCGGGTACTGATTGACATCTTCTCACTGGATTTACTACTTGTTGAAGATTCCTCCACTTATACTGCAATGAGCTTAGAGGTCTCTACTATTAGTTTCCAAAAATCTGTAATATAAAAAAGATCCTCTATTTTGAGTTTCTAGATATCATAATTAAAATTGTTAAGTTTAATCATATTACCAGTATTTTCTTCCATTTATTCAATGAAAATTTTAAAAATATAACCATATGGATGCATTTGGAATGGTCGAAATAGCTGGAAACGACTCCTGGATCACTGAAAACAGACTCTGATTGTCCAAGTTATAACAAAGACAATTTCAATTGTCTAGATCAACCGGTGACATAGCTCGTCGGAAAAGTTTCCAGAAAACCTGTCGGAAAGTCACTCTCAACCTGAATAGTACATTCACTTCTATGAAGGGGTACTGACAAAAATTCTGACCACCTCTACAACCCTAGTTTCAGCTCTGTTTTTAATGTCGTTTGCACCATTGGAATTGTCTCGTCAACCTCTTTACCAATCTGGTTTCAAAAAAAATTCGACCCCCTTAAATTTTCTAATCACCAGAAAAATTCTTTTCACAGCCACCATTTCAACCCCGGTGGTACTCATACCACTTTTTTGGGTATCAGAACTCCTTGGAGATGAGGTTGCCTGGGTATCGTCCATGGTACATGAGGCTGTCTGGGTTGGTGGCGAACTTCGTAAAGAAGCTGCCACTGAAAAAATCACCCACAAATCACTCCCTAAATTTTGTAGTAGCCCCATGGGAGGGAAACCATGGTAGATCGGAATCTAAGCTGAGATCGAGGGGATCCAATTGAGAGAAGCCTAAACTAGAGTGACTGAATATATCCTAACCGAGATCGAAATCACAAGACAACCTAAGATAAGTTGACCTCAAAGAAATAGTGATGGATATATATTAAATTTCCCTTCTATCTTCGATAATGGCCACCGCAATTCAAGAGGTGTTGTTCAGTCACTCTAGTTCAGGCTTTCATCGAGAGGTGTTGTTCTAGACAATTTCTCCAAGATTTGCAAACATAAATAAATTTCACTAATATGTATCCATCACCTTCCAAGTTACAGCACCTCTCGATGAAAGTTTATGGATATATATTAGTGAAATTTATTTATGGTTGCAAATATTGGAGAATTACAAGAACCAATGCTGAAGCTCGACTCAAGCTTGACGGAGCTTGTGAAGATATATGGTCTAGATGAAGTTGAAGATAAGTCGACCTCTAAGCAAATTTGATGATACCAAGATTCATTCCATATGAGATCGATGAATCACGCTTGACTAGAACTGGTTTGAATGATCCAATATTAAGCTCGGAGAATAAGTCATGATGAGTCCAACTGAAGCGGGCATCGAAGATAGAAGGCCAATTTGATTTAAAGTTGAATAACTTTGATTGATGGGTTTGTTCTCTATGGAGGACTTATTTGATGAATGGAGGTGGCCTAAAATCTTTTGATTACTATGGTTGCGAGGATAAAGATTCACGCGTGACAGGTGCTTGAAAGTGTTGGAAATACAAACCATAAATGGCGTCTATTTCTCTTCCCAAGCAGCCCACCACTTTCCCATGTGGCTCTTCATTTCCCATGCATTTGTTTAATTCTAATGCAAGCATTAATTTTTGCCTTATTTTTTGTTCCTTTTATTAAATGTATGGGCTCTCCATTTTAGTTTAGTTTCATACCCTATAAATATGGGTTCATATGTAATCCATTGATATAGTGTGTGCAATACAAAAAGCTTAAAAGCCTTATTGTGTTTTATTGTCCTATTTTTATTCCTCTATTTTTCCTGGCTTGTATAGCCCAAAAATTGGTATCAGAGGGTATTACCAAAGCATACTCCTATTTCCGAATATGGCCACCATAATTCAGCCGCAAGTTCCGAAGTTGTCTAAGGACAACTACGACCGGTGGTGCATTCAAATGAAGGCATTTTTCAGGTCACAAGAATTATAGGAGATCTTCACTGATGGGTATATCATACCCACTGTGGAGGAAGAATCTACCTTCATGAATGAAGAAAAGACGGCCATCAAAAATCAAAGGAAGAAATACAACAAGGCGTTGTTCCTTCTCAGCCAAGGGTTGGATGAATCAACGTTCGAAAAGATTGCTGAAGCAACATCGAGCAAGAAAATTTGGGATACGCTTTCCACCATCTTCAAAGGTGTTGATTGAGTGATGCAGATTCGTCTTCAAACATTATGAGTGGAGTTCTAAGTGTCACAAATTAAGGAAGGTGAGGGTATCTCAGATTACTTCTCATGCCTAATTGTCATTGTTAACAATTTGAAAAGGAATGGTGAAAAAGTGGAGGATATTCGAGTTATTGAGAAAGCACTTTGATCGCTCACAACCAATTTCGAGCATGTGGTTGTGGAAATCGATGAGTCAAATGATTTGGAAAAAAATTCAATTGAAGAATTGATGGGGTCGTTGAAAGTACATGAGCAGTGAATGCAAAAGAATGTAAGTTAGAAAATAGATCATGCCTTAGAGTCCAAGCTGACTTTGCAAGAACCAAAGAATGGCCAAGCATAGTGGGGTGGTTATCTTGCAAGAGGCAGAGGACATGGATACCATCCAAGCTATTAGAAAAAGCAACAAAATTTCACTAGCTTCCGTGGAAGAGGACACTGTGGAGGCCGATTCACGCGTGGACGTGGAAATGAAAAAAATGTCCAATGCCATAACTGTAAGAAATTCGTCCACTATGCCTCTTATTTTTGGTGCAAAGTGGATCATGATGAGCGATCCAACTATGTTGAAGCATCTCACCATGAAGAAGAAGGTACCACACTCCTCCTGTCATAAGAAAAAGCATGTGAACACCCTGATGTCTGGTATCTAGACACGGGTTCAAGTAACCACATGAGTAGTAATAACGATCTATTCGAGGAACTCACCGAAGAAGTTCATGGAAACGTGAGTTTTGGCGACTCATCTAAGGTGCATGTGATAGGCAAAGGTAAAATAAAAAACTTTCTAAAGAATGGTGAGTCGAATTATATTTCCAATGTGTATTACGTACCAAGTATGAAAAATAATATCATCAGTCTCATCCAACTCCTTGATAAGGGGTATGTCATACACTTGGAAAATTCTACTTTGTCTATAAGGGATGCTCACAGGAGACTTTTCGCTCAAGTCCAAATGTCAAAGAATTGCATGTTTCTGCTGCAAATCAACACGAAGGTCGAGGAGTTTTTGTTTGGGATCATGAAGAATGATTCCTAGAGATGGAATTTGCGCTTTGGGCATCTCCATTTTAGTGGGATTAAATTTTTATCTTCATTGAGAATGGTGTGTGGCTTGCTGACGATTGAAGTTCCAAATAATGTGTGTGGGGCATGTACACTCTGCAAACAACAAAGGAACTCCTTTCCAAGTGGAGTGTCTAGAAGAGCAACGGAACCACTTCAGTTGGTTTACACTAATATCTGCAGACCACTTGAAACACCATCACTTGGAGGTAATAGGTATTTTATTACCTTTATTGATTATTTCAATAGAAATTTGTTGGTGTATTGCATCAAAGAAAAATCAGATGCTTTCAATGTCTTTAAAACTTTCAAAGCTCATGTTGAAACTGAAAGTGGCCACAGAATCAAAGTACTCAGATCTGATAGAGGTGGAGAATACACCTCAAATGCATTTCAAGGTTTCTGTAGGGAACATGGAATTAAACAGCAATATACTGTAGCCTATATGCCACAACAGAATGGCATCATTGAAAGTAAGAACCGCACTATCCTTGACATGACTAGAAACATGCTGAAGGAGAAAGGGATTCCAAAGAGTTTCTGGGCAGAAGCAGTGCCATGTACTGCCTACTTTCTCAATCGGTGTCCAACGAATAACATCATGAACTTTACACCACAAGAGGTGTGGAGTGGCTAAAAACCAAGCATAGAACACCTAAGAATCTTCAGGTGTGTCTCCTACACTCAAGTTCTTGAAATGAGAAGAAGGAAACTTGATGATCATGGTGAAAAGTGCATCTTCATCAGCTATTGTAAAGCTTCTAAAGCCTACAAGATTTACAATCCACTAACGAATAAAATAGTGGTTAATAGAGATGTGGTGTTTAGTGAGGAAGAAGCATGGAAGTTGAATGATGAAGAATCCAACGAGGATTTTCCAGTCGAGACAGAATTTCCTGAAGAAAGGCATGATTATTAGGAGCAAACACCCGCAACACCTTCCTTGGGTGCATCATCAGTTGGAATAATTCCAGGAGTACATTTCCTCACTCCTCAAAGCACTCTATCAAATCAAAATTTGGCCAGTTCATCCTCACCTATGGCTCCTATGAAGATGAAAAATCTGAGTGATATTTATGAGCAGACTGAAGAGGTAAATCTTTTTTTCTTGTATACAGATCATGAGCCTCTGACATTTCAAGAAGCCATGAGGGAAGAAAGATGGAGAATGGCTATGGAAGAATAAATTCATTCCATAGATAGAAATGAAACGTGGGAGTTGACTACACTCCCAAAAAGACATAAGAGCATTAGTGTCAAATGGGTGTACAAAATAAAGAGAAATGATGATGGCGAGATCGATCGATGCAAGGCAAGGCTCGTAGCAAAGGGGTACAAACAGAAGTACGGGGTGGATTATGAAGAATTCTCCACTCCTGTTGCTCACCTTGACACTTTAAGGATGATCATATCCCTTGTTTTCCATCACATTTGGATGATCTACCAACTAGATGTAAAGTTTTCATTCCTGAATGGAATTCTAGAGGAAGAGGTCTATGTTTACCAGCCTAAAGGCTTTGTCAAGCAAGGGGAGGAAGACAAAGTGTATCGATTGAAGAAAGCACTTTATGGGTTGAAGCAAGCTCCTCATGCTTGGAATGCACACATTGATAGATATCTTCGAGATAATGGCTTCACCCAATGTTCATATTAGCATGCGGTCTACATCAAGAAGAATGATTGTGGCGATATTCTTATTTCATGTTTGTATGTTGATGATTTGTTGTTTACAGGGAACAGTCGACCAATGTTCGATGATTTTAAGGAGGTCATGTTCAAGGAGTTTTAGATCACCGACGGAGGTCTCATGTCCTTATTTCTGGGCATAGAAGTAAAGTAGCAACATGGCGGCATCTATATATCTCAGAAGAGGTATGCTAATAAGTTGCTTGAAAAATTCAAGATGGCTAATTGCAATGCTATAAACACACCTATAGCAACGAGCTTAAAACTGACAAAAGATGGAGAAGGAAGAAGTGTTGACTCAACTCTATTCAAGAGTCTAATTGGAAGCCTAAGGTATCTCACAATTACAAGGCTTGATATTGTCTATAGTGATGAGCTTCTAAGAAGGTATATGAAGGCACCGAAAGAGTCACACTGTCTTGCAGCAAAACGTATCCTCAGGTACGTTAAAGGAATGGTGGATTTCGGTCTCTTTTATCCATACAACGAAGAATCAAAGCTGTATGGATACTCAGACAGTGATTGGGGAGGTGACCAAGATGAAAGGAAGAGCACTACTGGGTATGTATTTTTTCTTGGATCTACTACTTTCACCTGGAATTCAAGGAAGCAGAGTGTGGTTGCTTTATCCACATGTGAAGCAGAGTACATGGCAGCATCCTCTACTGTTTGTGAGGGAATTTGGTTGAAAAAATTGATGAAGGAGATGAATCATCCACAAGATGGATCCACGGTGATATATGTGGATAACAAGTTGGCTATTGAACTAACCAAAAATCTGGTGCAGCATGGGAGAAGCAAACACATTGATACTTGTTTTCATTTTCTCAGGGATCATGTGAAACAGAAAACAATAAAATTGGAATGTTTTCATACTACCAAACATGTGGAAGATATTTTCACAAAGGCACTACCAACAGATGTATTCAAACTTCTTAGAATGATGCTCGGGATGAATCTGTTTTTGGTTTGAAGGGGAGTGTTGGAAATACAAACCATAAATGGCGCCCATTTCTCTTCCCAAGCATCCCACCACTTTTCCATGTGGCTCTTCATTTCCCATGAATTTGTTTAATTCCAATGCAAGCATTAATTGTTTCCTTGTTTTTTGTTCCTTTCATTAAATGTATGGGATTTTCATACCCTATAAATATGGGTGCATATGTAATCCATTGATATAGTGTGTGCAATACAAAAAGCTTGAAATCCTTGTTGTGTTTATTGTTCTATTTTTATTCCTCTATTTTTCCAGCTTGTATAGCCAACAAAAAGAATTCCCCAATGAACTTTTAATCTTGACGAAGAAGGTGAACTGAGATCGTAGCAATTGACACCAGGTACGTTGAGATTTTGTGAAGCTGATGAAGTCTTTGTGATCACCTGTCTGGATTTTGATGTGTGAACCAGATGAAGGGATGCTGCTGATTGGAGGTCTACAAATACCTGATTTTGGATGAAGCTTGAAAATGGGAAATCGGTTGCGATCCCGATTAAAAACAAGATAGGATCTTGAGGCTTGTTCGAATTTATGAAAGGATTTTACCGAGCCTGATGAACCAAATTGGGTTTGGCATTTTGAAGGAGATAAAGACAGCTTGAGGACATTCAATCACTGTATAATTTTATTTATAGGTTTTTATTGTAAATATGTCTGAAGTATAACTAAATCTGAGATAGAGCTAAATTTTGAACATTGTAGAAATTTTTATTTTGAGTCAATGGAGTTCATCAAGTGGAGGAAAACTATCCACAGTAACCTGTAGCATATAGAGACTAGAGATTTGATGGGAGATAATTATAGTGAGCTGTGGAGTTAAAGTTGGTGCATGATTTCATTCAAAATGGTGAGAAACTACACACTCAAATGGCATGCATCCACCATTGGGAGGATAAAGAGAGAGATTCCAGCACATGAACAGAAGCAGCAAACATGAACCAGGTGTTCAAGCAGTGGGGATGGAGACTAGATCTCTTCAACAGAAAAGCCTCTTCTCCCTATCATTATCATTATTGTTTTTTATATGAATTTCCTCGATATTGTTGAATCAAAAATGATTATTGTATAATCTTATTTAGGGTAAATTAGATTGGTCATTCATTCTTTATGCCTTACCTTCTTGAATATTTATTTATTTTGGGTTTTGTTCATCCAGATAAAATGAAATTTTGATCTTGAAAACACCAAATTTATTCCTCTTTAACAGGATGAATTAAGTGGTTGATTAACCATTGAATTTATCAGGTTGAACACTAACACCCATGAAAGAAGGTGCTGGTGACCTTTTAGTTGTTGTAAACTCAGTTTCCCAATTCTTAAGATAATCAGCTCATCAATAGTCAATCAAATTTTCCCCTATCCTTATCAATTGGAAATTTCTATTCATTGTGCTACTGTTTCATCCTATTCTATTTCTTTCTCATAACCTCACCAAAAAAACATCACTTCTCACACAACATACCACTTCCATATCCATCAATCCTTGTGGCTTCCTGTTTTTGTTTTCTTAAATTTTTGAGTTGTTTTCTTGGATTTTATGCAACCCTTTTTCTATGAGTTTGACAATACTCATTACTATCCTAAGTCTTTAGTGGGAAAAATAAGTAACCATTTGACTTGTCCAACAACAGGACAATCACATAGCATGATGGGTTATGATCACACCACAACAAGGTTAAATCGAATGCACTTCCAAAAATAATTCTATGATCTCCCCTCATATTATCTTAATCTTATGATCAAAACTGGATTAACTCCACACATTTAATGAAGGTCATGACACAGAACCATCACCATGAAACAATGATGCCAAAATAGACGACACCATGAAATAAACCTCTTAGTACTCCACATTGTAATGGGTATAACCACATCACAATTTCACTCATGGAAGATTAACTCAAGGGCTCATATAAGATTAAACCTCCAAGACCCCATGAAAAAACCAACTCACATAAAATTAAATCATAAAACCCTGAGACTATCGAGCCATACCACTACCCCGCACAACAAATCCCATGTTAGATAAACTCAAGAGGCCTCATGTTAGATTAACCCAATGACTTACCTATGTAAGAATAATCTTGGAATCTCTACACCACAACCAACCCTCTACATTCCATAACTAGACTTCCACCTCAGAATAGTGTTGCACAAAATCCTCAAGACTCACACACCAAACCACAACAAAAGAATTATGCCACAAAAAAATGATTTATGGTACGAAGCATCATACTATATAAAATCCATCTCTTATATTCAGTTATTCAGAGCACAACACATTGGGACACTGTAACAAATCGGCTTAGTTTGGCCTGCCATGTCACCCATGTCAGCTTTTTATAAGGCCCAAAGCATTTTCTAAATCACTATGGGCTAGCGATAAGCACTGGTGGTATCAAATATAATCATTTAGAATGGTTTCACCATTAAAAACACATAAACAACAACACAAATCCCTCCTAGAAATTTGACATGATGTATCCATAACTTGTACATCCATGTATGGGAATAAACAGTTTCAATAATAGTAAAACAACCAAACCAAGTATAATACAATAGAAATAATAATTGAATATCAACATCACTTATAAAATATAATCAAAATAATTAAAGACCGGTTTGGATGATACATAATAGCCCAAAATCAAGTAACCATGAGAAGATCCCTAAAACACTCCACATAAGCCAACTCTTCATGATCCACAATCACCACCGATCACCATACCACAAAGGACAACGAAGGCATCAAGAAGAAACAATATAATATGTGGCACCTTTCCCTTTAGTTGAGTCATACATAACCATATTTGTATATTCCCAATGGATGTGTGCAAGGTGTGAGGTGAATCCTAGTATCATATCATCATGAATTTACATAATATATTTAACACTTCAAACCATTGGTACTAGTTTAAAAATAGGTTTCAAGAATAATTTTATCATGAAAACATCACTCTGATTCCCAAACAATGTTTAGAATTCCATTCCATGCCCATTTGGTTTTTATGAAATCAAACCAAAATTTAGAAATAAATGATAACATGGAAAATAAAATATAACCCAAAACAATATTAAAAAACCATAAAACATAAATACAAATAAATAGAAATCTATGAAATGCATTACATCCCCTCAACTCACCACACATCAGTTATGACCTATACGTCAAGTAAAACAATAATAAAGTGGGCATCAAACCTTGTTGAATGATCATTGGGCCTTACGTGAAACCTGAAGACTTATTCCCTGGTTCACCCTCTTGGTCTCACCATGCTCCAACCACTAGCCAGAGCTCAATCAAAACTAGGTACTAGTTAGAGCACAATGTACACTAGTGTAGCACTCATCCAATTACCCAAAAACATTCCCAAGTTTTACCATGTGGAAATCCAATAAGCAATTCTCATAAAAAATTCAACATCAATAATAACATAATAAAACTAGCCTCCACTTAAATTCAAGGCTTATAAATCAAGGAAACATGTTCACAAATCAATTTCCTTTTCAAAACTTCCTTTAAAACCCCATTTGGAATGAAAAAATATCTTTAAAGAATTTTATCAAACACCACATATGCATAAAACCAGATTCAAAGTGGAAACCAAGTAAAACCCTCACTTTATCAAGAAAAATTTAAGAAACACAAGGAAAACACAAAAATACATCCTCTCTCTCGCTAATCTATTTTTTTTATTTATGAATAATTTTACCTTTGGTTTGAGTGGGACCCTTACATTTACCAAAACCATGAAACACCCAAATTCAAACAAACACAAAATCAAGACAAAGAAAATCCATAAATCAAAATTCAAATTTCAAGATGGGGGTGAGCTGGAAGACAAGAGAACAGGTATACACCTTAAGACCAGTGTCGCTATTTCAAAACATGACTCACCTTGATCCCATAACTAAGTCATCACCCTACATTCCATAAACAATATGCATTCCATTAATGTCACTGCTGATGCCACATACTCTCCAAAATCCCTATAT
Organism: Viscum album; assembly: GCA_963277665.1. Classification (NCBI taxonomy): domain Eukaryota; kingdom Viridiplantae; phylum Streptophyta; class Magnoliopsida; order Santalales; family Viscaceae; genus Viscum; species Viscum album. The sequence goes on along the minus strand of OY728155.1, from coordinate 1,631,912,144 downwards.
TGTCGACCACCACCATCATTGAAGCGTTTTGGAACATCACAAAAATTAAAACCTCCAATCACCAACTTTGTTAGAAATAGTGAGGTAAAAAGTGATTAAGATCATCAAGAACTAGAGAAACAAACCTTGTAAACAAAATGATGGAGGAGAAAAACTACATATCAAACATAGGTATGAGACCCATGAGACCAAAAAATAAGAAGAACGGGTGGTTAGGAAGGGGAGAGTGATGAAGAGTCAAATCATGGATTCCATTGTTTCCATGAGAGTTTCTGGGAAAACCCTAAAGCTGTGAGAGTCGGGTGAGAGTACGATCAGGAGATTTTAATGCCATATTATACTTAAATTGGTTCTCAATAACATATTTCAATCATAATATGGTAATAAAACCCATAAAAACTCGGGTTCTAAAGTGTACCAAAGTAAAGATCCATTATGTAGAGACATCTGTTAAAATAGTGGGTGCCCTAGACCCAACTATTCATTACTTTTGATTACCATGTCATGTATATAGTTAGTTATACATGATGTTATCTTACCATTATAGTGTAGAATTTTCTATATCCACTATTATAATGGTAATGTCCAAAGATTAATTATTGTGTCGAGAGGTTATAATAGATCCCGGGCTATAATGAGAACCTCGAAAAACTATGACATTAATCTTAAATATATGTTCTATAGTCTAGATATATCTTACTTATTAGACATAGTAGATGTCTGACTATCATGTGTTGGGGGCTCATAAGCATTGAGACTTCTTCTCATGAAGTTCTCACTTGGTGATCTCTGGTAAGTGAGATCATGAGGACATACTCTCTAATAAGAACACCATATGTTTTAGGTGTCATTGGTTGTTCCTATCTATGGACATGTTTATTGGTCTCCTGACTTGATACCATTACTAATGTGTAAAATTTGATTATGTACTTTGATGCAAGATGAAAACCATGTCAATGAAGTCGTGATGAGTTAGTTTGTGTTGGGTGTTTCATTGGTGGTACGACATTGGTTGAATGGTAAAGAAAGGATTTGTTGCTTCCATGTTTAGGAAGTTGTATATCTCAGGCCTGGTTGATCAGGATGGTGGTGCTTTCATAAATCTCTTTCCAGAGTAGTCGAAAGGAAAATCTATTCAATAAGATCAACAAATAATAAAGAAAAGAATGGATGATGACATAAGTGTGCGCCCTGCTTTATGATATATTTAATGACAAAGAGATTATAGTACATAGTCAGTGTTCGTAGGTTGTTTGTCATTGCTATGACAATACTTATCTCTTTAGGGGCCATGATAGGTTACTAGATCTGACTCTTGGTCTGTGGACTTATTCACTAATATCGAGATAAGGGCCTAGAGGGTCACACATAATATTGTATTCCGGAATACTCCCTATTCAGTCGAATAGGTATATGGACATAGTGGGCCCCGCCATGGGGTCCGAGCGTTGTCCAAGTTAATGATCACCAAAAGAATTAAATAAATTCATTAATATTCAAGTTATGAATATTTGGGATTGAATTTATTTAATGTATTTACAAGTTTAGTAAATACGAGAAAAATATTAATCGAACGAATATTATTTTAATATTCAAGGTTTGTTTAATATTAAGTGGGATAGGGAGTCAAGTTAAATGGATCAGATTTTATCAAGTAATATATTTTATATATATTACAAGTACGTGATAAAATAATAAATAATATCAACACAGTTTATTTCGTCAAAATTATTTATTTAGTGGACGTTGAAAAAAACAGGGGTCGGGGAACCCAATGGGGTATTTTGGAACGCCAATATAAATAATGAAGGCTCTCTCTTATGTTGTGTAATTAACTATTCATTCATTCATGGAATGAAAATTGAGAGTCTCTCTCTCCTCCTGCTCTTTAGAGAGAGAAGCTCTCGATCCAAGAGGCTCGGATCAAGATCTCTCTCCAGCATCAAAGGAATCTCGATGCGGTGATCATCAGGATGTCGAAAGAGTCATCGGATCTCCACGCTAGCATCTAGAATTTGACAATCGACACCCCCGTGGGTTTTTGAAGTGCGTGTGGACGATCTAGAGGGCTCCTGCTTTGGATCTTTCAAGTGACGATTGCCATCAACTAGTTGCAGTTGACTGCGGCTTCATATTTGAAACGGGTATGTTTTCATTTTAATTTTGTGATCTTTACAATTTAAACGAGATCCTCGTACCTTTCTGGGGCTCAAATCGTTGGCGACAACAAGTTCTGTCATCCCGCTGATGAAAATTTTAAAATCCCCGGCCCACAGGATTCCACTGCGCGCTCTGGAACCTAACAGGGGTATTAGAAGGATAACATAGATTTTCTGAGCCTAAAAAATTAAAATTGCATTATAATTAAGTAGAGGGTTCAAAAACGGTCTCATAGGTTCAAACCACACATCGATCTAATCTCGAATGGCCAAATTATGGCCATTTTAAATTTTCGGATTGTATCGAATTTGCGTTTGATCGCGGGTATTAATTTTTATAATCGTTTCTAATCTTCGGTATTGTTTTGGTTTTTCCTAAAACCCAAATAAGGATGATAATTATTGTTATTTAATAATAATAATTATCATCATAAATTAATAATAATAATAATAATAATTGTTTTATAATTATTATAATAATTATTATTTTATTATTATTATTATTATTATTAGTATAATAATTATTATTATTATTAAAGGATAATATTAGTGTGGACCCCCTCTATGGTCTTCCTCAAGAAGCCCTGCTACCAGGCACCGCAGTAGGGGCTCCCCGCCATTCCACCTCCCTGAAGGCACGCCGCACCGAACCTCAGTGGATCATGCCACCCTTCCTCCTCGCCGCCTTGCTCCGAGGCTGGTCTACCTCCCGCTCGACCCGACGCAACAAACCGCACACAACATCTCACCAGACTATCAGCCGACCTTCTACTGGCAAAGCATCACCTGCCCCGACCCCATCTGCAGCCTCCTAACCACCTCCAGACCTCCTTTGTTGTCTGAGTTGCATGTAGCAGCTGAACAGCCAGACGCCGCCCTCCTCTGGAACTGCCTAGCAGCAGAGTCGGCCGCCTCCCGCTTGAGCACCTTGCTCCAGGCCTCCCTCCCTCAGGACGTCGCACCAATCACTTCTCGGTTCTGTCCTCCTCAAGTAGCTTGCATCGTTCAGCAAGTCAGATGTTGCGCAGCCGCAGCGGACCTTTGCCGCAGCAGTGCGCCACGAGTCCCCATCGCCGCTCTTCTCGCAATAAGATCTTGGGGCCCCTTTACACAACAGCCGCCACCGAACAACACAACTTTAGCCTCCCCGCTGCAATAGCGGCACCAACCCCATGCACGTCAGCACCTTGCACTGTGCCTCTTGGTCGTCGTACTGCTCTGTCCTCGCCGCTAGGAGCAACTCCTCAGTTGGTCTCCGCCTCGGCGTGACCCTGCGAAACCATGGTCCGGTTCCAAAACTGAGCAAGTTAACTCACCCAAAACGCCCAACCAGGGCCTTGTGCAGGTCTGCCTAATCCAGAATGTGTTTAAGAAGACCTACCTGGCCCAGAAAACCAAGAACAGGTTTGGCCTAACCCATTACAGGTGTGCACGGATCCAACGCAACCCGCAATGGGCCATAGCGGGTGTTTCAGGATTGGAGTTAATTTCAATTAATATAATTAATTAATTTAATTAAGGAATTAAATTAAATTAATTAATATATTAATTTTGGTTGAAAATAAATAAATATTAATACCTATATAAAATTAATTCAATTTAATTACTAAATTAAATTAAGTTAAATTAATTTAATTTTGGCATTAAAATTAAATTAATTAGAGAACCGGTGATTAATTAAATTGTTTTAATTTAATAATTCATTTAATTTAATTAAATAAAGTCTCATACTTATTTAATGCATTTTAATTTTACCAAGCATCATTTACCCATCTACTGGTCTTGAGCATCGACCCGTATATGTTGCCTTTTATTTAATTAATTATTTAACTGTGTGCGATGCTTGTAATTAATTAAATAGACGATCTGTGCATCATCTTTCTTTTCGGTTAAAATGTATAAGGACCTGTGTGTTCAATCCACATAATGTACATTTATACCCAAGTTCCCCTCGCCTGCGCACGAGTATTTTTGTACTTCAGATGAAGACGATGAATGACGTGGACCCCGCCATGATGACGCAATGTTCGCTGTTGAAGATGATGCAAGACGACACATGTATTCCGCCAAGACATGACGTGGACCTCACCAAGACAAGGTGATAATTCAGATACGAAGCGAACATGCAAGACAAGGGCAATCTGCATCAAGAGTCAAGCTTTGACTCAGGTATGATGCCCTTAGGTTGTTTAGATGCTCAAGACCAGTCAGGTAGTTGTTTACCTTTATGCATATATTTATTATTTTCTACATTTTAGAACAGTGGAAAAATACATAAAATAATAGATAATAAAATGCATAAAGAAGTGGCATATGTTTTTCTATTAAAGTTCAGTTGTGAGTGTGAAAACATAGATGAACAAGTTTAATAGAAATGGATTACATTCATCGAGATAAAAACCAATAAAACCCTCAAACAAAATATTAAGTCACAACAGTCTTCCAACATTCAAGTTTGAACAAAACTGGGTGTTCTAGGTGCCAGTCATGCCATAGCTGAGGGTGCCTCTTACTATCAAGGAGTTCTTATTGGAGTGGTGGGTCGACTTAACTAAAATTGCAGCAAATAAATAGCCATATCTAGCTAGTTGTAATTTTAGAGGCAAGCATTGGGTAAATCAGATTATGATTTTTGAAGCTGGTACTTCACTCAACAAATCAAGGAACCGTGAGTTAATGCGGTTGGTCAGTCAAAAGCCTACCTTGAACCATCTGAGTAGTGGTGTCGCCATAGCTTGTAGACTATGAGGGAGGTTCAGGGATCCTTTCCACTAGAATACTTAATAGTATTCTGATTATAGTACAGAGGGTTCCTAGAATTCGAAAAATTAGTGGGATACATTCAATGATTAAATTAATCTGTAATGTCGCATTCGGTAATCAATATAATTTGTTAAAGTTTATTTTGTAAAAAAATGGCAAGTAATACCACAATAAAACTATGATAAATATTAGAAAAAGTTAATTTCTAAACTAAGCATGAATTTCAAAGTGTAGTATAGGCACTTGTGCACATTACTACCATAATGGAAATTCAAGGTGCTTGTGTCCCAACCTGTTAAGCCACCTTAGGAAGCGAGGTTGTAAAACTATATATAGAAAACTCATGAACCAAGCATATGATAGTTCTTTCATAATGCTATCATCAAAGTTTGATGTTAGTTGTGGTCGCTACATCACAACATGGATGAAATTACATGAATTCTCATCTTCAAGAAGTTTACAAGGAGAAAGCGAAGCAATATTTGAATGTGATCATTACACTTTCTTTGTGTAAAGTGAAAGACAATTCACAATCTGTCACATCATCCCATTCTTATACCTTTTACACCCAATTACTCTAGTTTTTTTTAAGGATACAAATGAATGGTATAGATTAAGAGCTTCATTGTCGTTAAGGTAACATTCACCAAGTAATAAGAATATTGGAGATAACACCATCTTTTTTTTTCTTATGATGAATATATTGAAAGACAAGGAGAAAAGGCCTATGGAAAGTTACACCAAAGGAAATTTTTTCATTTCCTGCAAAGAAAAGTGGTTGGTTATTTAATAGGAGGTTATTTGCATCACATATTGAAATAAATTTATGGAAGTTTAAAAAATGTAGTGAACTGAAATACAAGAAGCAAGTACCCACTTCTCGTTCAGTTTATATTCATTAAATAAAAGTATTGTTTTCTCATATACTTCTTGGGTATTAAATAAAATATTCTTTTCACATATATGTATTGAAATATAGTAACTAATCAAGTAGAGAAACATTACTAGGAGTAAATTGTCTTCTCCAAGCAGCTGGGAAAGGGTGATTCCTAAGTCAGTAGTGAGAAACACATAACTTCTATTTTCCAAGTAATTGATTCAAATTGAATAATTTGTTGATTATAACTAAAAAATTTATATTATTTTCCCTTAGTACATAATGATACATTATTCCAAGTTTTGGAATTAATGTTGTTTGTGGTGTAACATACTCAACAAATAGTTTATATATACTTGAATCAAAAGAAACACATGATGAATATAAAATGTAAGACCTACCCAGTTGTGGCAATATGATTATTTGTCAAGTAAAACTAAAAGTGGATGTCAATGATATACCCAGTTTGGTATTTAGTCTTAGCAAAGCTAAACACATTTGGTATAATTGATATCTTTAGTTTAGACAAAGAAACCTTTTGAAATAAAGGTATGCCACAAAGCTTCCATGGTTAGTTCAACACGAGAGTGTGAACTATTCCAAAGAAATCTAGAGGTACAGATACTTCATAACATTCCTTTAAGTCATTAAGGAATGTACCAGTGAAGTATAATTTTGTTCATAAGATGTGAGTTGCTTCGGATCGGCATACCGAAGAATATCTTGACCAAACATTCATCGATCATGATAATGTAGCGTGGAGTAATTCCTAAACACATGTTACCTTATCTACATTACGATATTGATGTTCATAAGGAGGATCAATGATCAGTCTTACATGTTAACATTGATCAAAAAATGTAGTGTGAAGTAATTCCTAAACGTACATTTTATACATAAAAGTTATGATGTATGGAATATCAATGTTACAACCTACAGTAACTTCCATTAGATTTCAAGATGTATTTTGAAAATAATGGCGTAAACCCATAACCAATATGCTAACTAATAAATGATAAATGGATATCATACGAGTCATAGTATGATGAATATCTATTATGTCATACGAAATGTGTTATAGATGCAAAGAGTTTGTTAACATATAAATAAACATGCATCAAGATAAAACACATGGTGCATATAAGTAAATATCCTAAATGTTTCTTAGGATATTATATAAATCCCTAAGATAGAAAGGTTGTAGTCAAGTATTAGACTACATTTCTATATAAGGGTGCACATATCTATTAGAGATAGTGGGAGCAAGATTGACTCAGGTTTAGTCAATGCTCAAGATGCACAAATGGTTGGCATAGGAAAAAGTTCCAAAAGTACATGTAGAATAGAAATGTTTCAGTGACATATACTATGTAGGAAGGATGAAACCATGGTGATGGTTTTATATTCACTGCAGCCGGTGATAAATTATTCATTGAGAATAAAAAATCCTACATGTAAGAAGTATATGGTAATGAGCTAAGATTGACAAGATTAATAATGGATTCCATATATCATATTGAAAAGGGGCTTATAAATTGAATACTATGGTGGGTATTTAAATGAGAAGATACATGGATGATACAAGATTGGTACCAATAAGGATCGATTGGTTATACCAAGCCAGTATGCCTAAATCCATTAGAATTTTACCTGTCATAGCTAACCTCTAAGATCATTCTATTGGTCATTGGATGTCAATATCGTCTTTCATGGAAGGTGTCTATACGACGCAACCAGAAAGGGATGATGACATCATATGATGACAATAAGGGTTTCAAGTTACTGAAATACAGTTGTGGATTAAAGTAATCAATAAGATCTTAGAACATTCATTTTAAATGAATCTTTTCCTTGTGTCTACCAAAGGTTAGTGAGAGTGCCAATGTTTTCAAGAGAAATATGTTTGGCAACATATTAAAAACATATTTTGATCTTATAGTTAGATAAAATCAGGTTAAAAGTAATACTCCAATGATTGACTTAAATTATTATCCTATGTTCTAGGGAACATGATCTACTAAGGTAGATCTAATGGTTGCTTGGACCTAGTCAATCGTACATATTGTGACATTGTATTGAAAAATACAAGTTGGAACAATTCAAGTTCAGAATTGTTGTCAATGTCACATGGATTAATCTCTCTAAGTTGACATGTTCGGAACATGTGAAGTGATTAAAGTTGTTATTTGATCTCCATACGAATCAGCAATGGATGAATCATGTGTGCCATAATATGTAAAAGAATTGATATTACCATGATATATTTTACAGTAGGAAAATATCAAAAATATCCAGAAGCACTACAAGTAAAACATTCAGAAATATCATCTTGTACATCAGTGAGTACAAATGATATGTACCTGGTATATAGAGAAGAAGGTATACTAGTTATGGTGGGACACAAAATATTAATCCTTAGATCAATTTGATCTAGTACCGCAGTTGGGAAAAGGTGATGAGTGATTCAAGCTCATAAAATCTAGTGGTAGCCATATCTACAAATACTAAGTACATTGCAGCTTCTAAGGCAGATAAGAAGCAGTTATTAATCGCAATTATTTTTTCCAGTTATTGGATTTATACCTAGTGAGAAAAGTATTATCATAATTATGATATTCTTACTAGACAAGCTATCAAGTTATGACAATGGAAAAAATAATATACTCGGGACACCTTATCTTGAGAAGTTTAACTCAAGGAGATGAGGTCGCTACAACAGATATGTTATATGGAGAAAATGTGGCAGGCCCAACAGTTAAAGCCATAACTCAACAGAAGCATGATTTTATCATGTGAGTAGCTCACAAGTTTGGTTAGCAAGTTGGCTCTAGTGCAAGTTGGAGTGTAGAAATAGTGGGTGCCCTAGACCCGACTATTCAGTAATTTTGATTACCATGTCATGTATACAATTAGTTATACATGATTTTATCTTACCATTATAGTGTAGAATTTTCTATATCCATTATTATAATGGTAATTTCCAAAGTTTAATTATCATGTCGAGAGGTTATAGAAGATCCCAGACTATAATGAGAACCTCGAGAAACTATGACATTAATCTTAAATATATGTTCTATAGTCTAGATACATCTTATTTATTAGACATAGTAGATGTATGAATATCATGTGTTGGGGGCTCATAAGCATTGAGACTTCTTATCATGAAGTTCACACTTGGTGATCTCTGGTAAGTGAGATCATGAGGACAGACCCGCCAATAAGAACGCCACATGTTTTAGGTGTCATTGGTTATTCCTATCTATGGACATGTGTATTGGTCTCCTGACTTGATACCATTACCAATTTTTACCATTTGATTATGTACTTTGATGCAAGATGAAAACCATGGCAATGAAGTCGTGATGAGTTATTTTATGTTGGGTGTTTCATTGGTGGTATGACATTGGTTGAATGGTAAAGAGAGTATTTGTTGCTTCCAAGTTTAAGAAGTTGTATATCTCAGGCCTGGTTGATCAGGATGGTGGTGCTTTCGTAAATCTCTGTCCAGAGTAGTAGAAAGGCAAATCTATTTGGTAATATCAACAAATAATAAAGAAAATAATGGACGATGACATAAGTGTGCGCCCTGCTTTATGAGATATTTAATAACAAAGAGATTATAGTACATATTCAGTGTTCGTAGGTTGGTTGTCATTTCTATGACAATACTTATCTCTTTAGGGGCCATGATAGGTTGCTAGATCCCACTCTTGGTCTATGGATTTATTCACTACTATCGAGATAAGGTCCTAGAGGGTCACACATAATAGCGTATTCAAGAATCCTCCCTATTCATTCGAATAGGTATATGGACATAGTGGGCCCCGCCACGGGGTCCGAGCATTGTCCAAGTTAATGATCACCAAAATAATTAAATAAATTCATTAATATTCAAGTTATGAATATTTGTGATTGAATTTATTTAATGTATTTACAAATTTAGTAAATACGAGAAAAATATTAATCGAAAGAATATTATTTTAATATTCAAGGTTCGTTTAATATTAAGTGGGATAGTGAGTTGAGTTAAATGGATCAGATTTTATCACGTAATATATTTTATATATATTAAAAGTATGTGATAAAATAATAAATAATATTAATGCATTTTAGTTTGTCGAAATTATTTATTTAGTGGACGTTGAAATAAACAGGGGTCGGGGAACCCAACCGGGTATTTTGGAACGCCACTATAAATATAAGAGGAGGCTCTATCTTATGTTGTGCAATTCACTATTCATTAATTCATGGAATGAAAATTGAGAGCCTCTCTCTCCTCCTGCTCTCTAGAGAGATAAGCTCTTGATTCAAGAGGCTCAGATCAAAATCTCTCTCCAGCATCGAAGGCATCTCGATGTAGTGATCATCGGGACGTCGAAAGCTTCGTCGGATCTCCGCGCTAGCACCCAGAATTTGACGACCGACACTCCCGTGGGTTTTTGAAGTGTGTTTGGATGATCTAGAGGGTTCCTGCTTTAGATCCTTCAAGCAACGATCACCATCGACTAGTTGTAGTTGAATGCGGCTTCAAATTTGAAACAAGTACGTTTGCATTTTAATTTTGTACTCTTTACAATTTATGCTAGATCCTCATACCTTTATGGGGACCGGATCGTTGTCTATGACAAGTTTTTTCATCCCAAAAATGAAAATTTTAAAATCCCCATCCCACCGGATTCCGTTGTTCACCCCAAAACCTAACAACATCTACCTCATGCTCAATGTAAATGTATCACCTTCATTAGATACCATAAGAACAGGTAATGTGGGATCCTCAAAATTATAAAAATCATAATATTCCACTTTAGAAACCCATTCCTAGTTATGGGTATGTCCAAAAAGGACACTAGGGAAATAGAACTTGAGGAAAGTGGCAGAGAAATAGAATAGAATAGGTGGGGAGATAAAATCCAAGAGAAATCGAGATTTTACCATGAAGCAACTCACTAGAATTGATAGAAAGTCTCCAAGGGAGATAGGAGGGATAGAATCATGGATGAAGTGGGATTATAGGTTGAACGAATGGGGAGGAGGAGGGATATGAGGTTAAAATATGATAGGGGTACAAAAAATAAAATCATAAAAAAATTCTAGGAACAATAGGTCATAGTGTGACCACCCTAGTAATAGCGTGACACTCCTCCCCAAAATTCAGGATAAAATCATGACTCCTCTATCCAGGGTCACTTCATGAAATGAACTCTATCTTGTATAGCCTAGAAACCCCATGAAACCCCCATCATGTCCTGACACACGCCCTCCATAGCATGACCTCCTTCCTTATGAAATTTATAAAGGAAAAGGCCTTTCATAAGATTAAAATCCTATATGAGGATGCCAACATGAATGGTCATGGAATGACCTCCCCTCTCACATTGTAACCTCCCCCTTCTCTAGTTTTCTATAAACATCAGGACTCTCATGTAGGGGGTTCCCATACATAAGATTCAATTCAATGACACTTATGCATGGGAATTAGCCAATTCTAGTGGTCTCGGCATGCATCATGTCGTGAGGCCCATGGCCCTAGCATAGACATAACTCTAATAAAAAAGACAAGAAAACCCCCTAGTAGAAAATAGAGACCCATCAAATCATGATTCTCCTAGGTCACTACATGAACAGTTATAGTTCAAAACTATTGAACACCAAAAATATCCAAAAATGTTAGAAAATTAAATAGGTAGATAAATTGAAGTAAAAAATAATAAATAATCAATTTTGTACCAGAAAATATCATTGTGGGTGTCAAAATTCTCCCCACTATGCCACTTTCTTCTCCTAGAAAGTTCTTAGTACTCCCCATCAATAGAAGATGAGGTCATTGCTCTCACACCAAGGCCTCATTCTCCCAAGTATCATGGTTATCTTTTCCAAACTACCATAGTACACATATTATAGGGATAAAATTATCTCACAACACTATTTCTTGATGATCCATGATATGAACTGGCTACTCAACCATGGTGGTGTCAATTTTCAAATCCAAGTCCTCCCACTCAACCACATGGGATGGGTTCAAATGATATTTGTTTATCCAGGATACACAACACACCATGAATGGAATTCATATAGGATGGTAAGTTTGACCGGTATTCCAATCTCTTGAGATTCCTAATAATCTTAAATGGTATGAAATACTATGACATCAACTTACCCTGATTTACCAACTAAAGACGGCTCGTTCTAGGAGAAACTTGAAGAAACACTTTATCACTAATGGTAAATTCCAATAGATGATGATGAAGATCAACATTGGATTTCTGTTGACTTTGATCCATCACCAATATTTTTCAAATCAAATGAATCTTACACATTTTATCCTAGATAATTCTCAACAACAATAAGGAATTATCACCCAATTTCAACCAATAAATAAGTTACCAACATGGTCACCCATACAAGGCTTCAAAGGGGGAAATTTTTTTCGAGGCTTGGTAATTTTTATTTTAAGAAAACTTAACCAACAATGAGTGATTCTCCCAAGAGCCATTGAAATCAATTACACAATCTTGGAGCATATCCTCAAGAATCTTAATAGTCTGATTTATCTTAACATTTGTTTTTGTATGATAATTTTTCATTAGATTTAACTGAGAACCCATTACTTCTTGAATACCCTTCAAAAAATGGGAATTAAATGGAGGTTCTCAATCAGAAACAATGGTTTAATGCATGCCATGAATATTTACTATCTCTAAGGCATATAGTAATCCAATCTATTATACCTTCATCGAATCATTAATAGGGATAAAGTGGGATGATTTTGACAACAGGTTGATAATCACCCAAATAGAACTCCTTCCACTATGAGTTTTAGGTAATTCAATCGCGAATTCTATGGAAATATCACCCCACTTATACACTAAAATGGGAAGAGGATGCAATGAACCTGCATGATTCTATTATTAGGATTTAATTCTCTTATGAGTAAGGAACCGAGTCACAAAATTATCAATCGCTCACTTTATCTCGGGCCATCAATATTGATGCTTAAGACCATAAAATATCTTGGTAGGCCAGGGGTGTACAGTCCAACTAGAATGGATCCTTCACATCATCACTTACCACCTCAAGGTAAAAAAACCCACTAACCTCCTTATGAAATAAATGTCACCATATAGAAATTGAGACCAATTACCCAAGGTCTCCCCACTATTTAAAATTCTACTTATTCACTAGAAATCAGGATTTGATTGCTGGTCTCACAAAATTTGATCACCCAAAGGGGGTGTGACTTGTACACTATCCAAGAATACCTAATCTTCCTCATCTTTAACATCTAGGTTCAACTTGATAAATATGATCATAAAATTTCATACCTCCTCTGATTCATTCATCGCTTGAGAAAACAACTTCAAGCTCAAGACACTGGCCACTATGTTCCCTTTTTTAGGGGTGTAGGCTAAGCTGAAATCAAAGGTATGGAGAAACTCAACCCAAAACCGCTACCAAAGTTTAAAATCCATTTGGTAGGATATTTACTTTAAACTTTTATGATCATTATATATGGTAAACTTATCCCCATAGAGATAGTGGCATCATATCATCATGGCATACATCACCGCTACTAACTCAAGGTAATGGGTCATGAAAGTTTTCCCATGAGGGAATAAATAGTAAGATTTATATGCCACAACATGACCACTCTACATAAAACAACCCAACCCCACACCTAAAGTGTAACAATAGACTAAATATCCCAGACCCATCTTTAAAATAATCAAAATGGGATTCAATGTAAATAGACCCTCAAACTCCTCAAAGGATCTCTATTATTACTCATTCCAATCAAATTTCACTTCCTTTTGAGTCAAAGTTGTCAAGGGAGATTCTAACTAGGATAAAACATGTACAAAATTCTTATATTATCTAGCCATTTCCAAAAATATTCTGATCTCAAAAATATTCCTAGGTCTTTCCTAAGATATCACTGCTTAGATTTTTTTGGGTTCCACAAAAATTCCTTTCTCCGATACAACATGAACCAAGAATTTCACTTCCTATATCAATGACTAGAACTTGGACAACTTCCAATATAAGTGATGATCCCTCAATGTTCCCAAAATTATGTCTTTATAGTCTTCATGATCCTCCATCATTTTGGAGTAAACCAATATATTGTCTACAAACACTGCCATTAAGGTGTCGAGATACTGGTGGAAGATTTGGTTCATCAAAGCCATGAAAATGGTATCGGAATTAGTATGAAAAAATTCATAACAAGAAAAACATTATTACCATACCTTCTCATGAAAGTGTTCTTAGGAATATTTTTTTATTTTACTCCCAGTAAGTGGTATTATAACCCAAGGTAAATCTTAGAAAACCACTTATCTCCTTTGATTGATGGGTTTGTTCTCTATGGAGGACATGTTTTAATAATGGAGGTGACCTAAAAGATTTTGATTACTATGGTTGTGATGATTAATAGTATTAAAAGTGCTTTAAAGAATTCCACAATGAACTTCTAAACTTGAGGAAGAAGGTGAACTAAGATCATAGCAATTGAATCCATGTATGTTGAGATTTTGTAAATTAGGTGAAGTCCATGTGATCACATGTCTGTAGATTTTGACGTGTGAACCAAATTAAGGGATGACACTGATTGCAGTTATATGGATATCTGAGTTTGGTTGAAGCTTGAAAATGTGAAATAGATTGTGATCCCGATTAAAAACAAGATAGGATCTTGAGGCTTGTTCAAATTTATGAAGGATTTTACTCATCCAGATGAACCAAACTAGGTTTGGCATTTTGAAGGAGATAAGGACATCTTGAGGTCATTGAATCACTGTATAATTTTCTTTTCAGGTTTTCATTGTAAATATGTCTAAAATATAACTCAATCAGAGATACGGATAAATTCTAAACACTGTAGAAATTTTTATTTTGAGTCAATGGAGTTCATCAAGTGGAGGAAGCTGAAAGTTACACAGTTTGGATTGTGATGTGACTTTTAAAAATAAAATAATAATAATAATAATTGAAAAGTAAGATGGAGTCTAGGTGGAGGGAAAAAGTGTAATGATGTCACACTTTGGGGTGTGATATTATTAGAGGGAGATCAGCTCAGCCACAATGAGGAAAACTATCCATAGTAACAAACAGCATCTAGAGACCATAGATTCGATGAGAGATACTTACAGTGAGCTATGGAGTTAAAGTTTTTGCATGATTTAATTCAAAATGGGGAGAACCTACACACTCATAGGGAATTAATCCACCATAGGGGGTAAAGAGAAAGACTCTAGCACATGAACAGAAGCAGAAAACATGAACAAAGTGTTCAAGCAGTGGGGATGGAGACTACATCTCTTCGACAGAGAAGCCTCTTCTCCCCTTCATCATCATTACTATTTTTTGATATGAATTTCTTGGATTTTGTTTAATCAAAAAATGATTATTGGATAATCTTTTTTACTGTAAATTAGATTGTTCATTCATTATTTATGCCTTGTCTTCTTGAATCTTTATTTATTTTGGGTTTTGTTCATCAAGATCAAATGAAATTTTTATCTTGAAAAAACAGCTTCATTTATATTTAACGGGACGAATTCAGTGGTTGATTAACCATTGAATTTATCGGGTCGAGCACCAACACCCATGAAAGAAGTTCCTAGTGACCTTTTAGTTGTTTTAAACTCACCTTCCCAATTCTTATGAATCAATATAATCAGTTCATAAATAGTCAATAAAATTTTCCCTTATCCTTTATCAATTGGAAATTTCTATTTATTGTGCTACTGTTTCATCCTATTCTATTTTTTTCTTACCACCTCACCAAAAAACACCACTTCTCACACAATATACCACTTCTATATTCATCAATTCTTATGGATTCCTATTTTTTTTCTTAAAGTTTTGAGTTGTTTTCTTGGATTTTATGCAAACCTTTTCTATGATTTTGACCATACTCATTACTATACTATGTATTTAGTGGGAAAAATAAGTAACCATTTGACTTGTCCAACAATAGGAAAATCACATAGTGTTATGGGTTATGATCACACCAAAACAAGGTTAAATCGAATGCACTTCCAAAAAACTATCTATGGTCTCACCTCATATTATCTGAATCTTATGATCAAAACTGCTTTAACTCCACACATTTAATGAAGGTCATGGCACAGAACCATCACCATGACACAACGATGCCAAAATAGATGACACCATGAAATAAACATCTTAGGACTCTACATCGTAATGGGTATAACCACGTCGCAATTTGACTCATGGAAGCTTAACCCAATGTCTCATATAAAATTAAACCTCTAAGACCCCATGAAAATGCCAAATCACATAAAATAAAATCATAACACCCTAAGACCATCCAGACATAACACGACCCCTCAGAGCACAAAAAATCTCACGTTGGATAAACTCAAGAGGCCTCATGTCAGATTAACCCAAAGACTTACCTACTTAAGAATAATCTAGGAATCTTTACACCACAAAAACCCTCTACATTCCATAACTTTACTTCCACATCAAAATAGTGTGACACAAAATCCTCAAGACTCACAGCCCAAACCACAACACAATAAGTATGCCACAAAAAAATGATTTATGGTGTGATGCATTAGACTATAGAAAATCCATCTCCTATAGCTAGTTATTCAGAGCACAACACATTAGGACACTATAACAGATCAACTTGGTTTGTCCTGCCATGTCACCCATGTTAGCTCACCATAAATCCCAAAGAATTTTCTAAATCACTACGGGCTGGCGATAAGAACTGGTGATATCAAATATAATCATTTGAAATGGTTTCAACCTTGAAAAGACATATCCCTCCCATAAATCTGACATGATGTATCCATAACATGGACATCCATGTATGGGAATAAATAGTTTCAATAATAGTAAAACAACGAAACTGAGTATAATGTAATAGAAATAATAATTGAATATTAACATCACTTATAAAATATAATAAAATAATTAAAGACCAGTTTGGATGATACATAATAGCCCAAAACATAATATCCCAAAAGCTATTAACTATGAGAGGACCCCTAAAACACTCCACACATGAGAACTCCTCATGAGCTGCATTCACCGTCGATCACCATACCACAAAGTACAATGAAGGAATCAATAAGAACTAATATAATATGTAGCTCATTTCCCTTTAGTTGAGTCAGACATGACCAAGTTTCTATATGCCCAATGGATGTGTGCAGGGTGTGAGGTAAAGCCTAGTATCATACCATCATGAATTTACATAATTTCTTTAAAATTTCAAACCATTGGTACTAGTTTGAAGATAGGTTTTAAAAATAATTTCATTATGAAAACATCACTTTGATTACCAACCGAGGTTTAGAATTCCATTCCATATCCATTTGGTTTTTATGAAATCAAACAAAACTTTATAAGTAAATGATAACATGTAAAATAAAATATAACTAGGAATAATATTAAACAACCATCAAACATTAATACAAATAAATAGAAATCTAGAAAATGCATTACATCCCCTCACCTCACCTCACATCGGTTATGACCTATAGGTCAAGTAAAATAATAATAAAGTGTGCATCAGACATTGTTGAATGATTATTGGGCCTTATGTGAAACCTGAAGACTTATTCCCCGGTTCTCCCTCTTGGTCTCACCAGGCTCCAACCCCTAACTAGTACACTAGTGTAGCACTCATCTAATTACCTAAAAACGTACCAAAGTTTTACCATGTTTAAATCTAAAAATCAAGTCTTATAACAAAGTCAACACCAATAATAACATAATAAAACTAGCCTCTACTTAAATTCAAGGCTTATAAATCAAGGTTCAAAAATCAATTTCCTTTTCAAAACTTCCTTTAAAACCCCATTTGGAATAAAAAATCTCTTTAAATAATTTTATCAAACAACACATATGCATAAAACCAGATTAAAAGTTAAAACCAAGTAAAATTCTCACTTTATCAAGCAACAAATAAAAAAAATAAGGAAAACACATAAATCCATCCTCTCTCTCACTAATATTTTTTTTCTAAATAATTTTACTTTTTGTTTGGGTGGGAAACTTACATTTATCAAAACTAACCAATGCATGAATTCAAAAAAAACACAAAATCAAGCCAAAGAAAATCCATAAATCAAAGTTCAAATTTCAAGATGGGGATGAGCAGGCAGACAAGAGAACGGTTCGATGCCTCAAGCCTAGTACCACTATTTCTAGACATGACTCACCTCGATCCCATAAATAATTCATCACCTGAATCTACATTACATAAAAAATATACATTCCATTGTCACTGATGATGCCACCTACTCTCTAGAAGCCCTATATTGTCGACCACCACCATCATTGAAGTAGTTTAGAACATCAAAAAAAAAACTCCAATCACCAACTTTTTTAGAAAGAGTGAGGTAGAAAGTGATTGATATAATCAAGAGCCAGAGTAACAAACCTTTTAAACAAAATTATGGAGGATAAAAACTACATGCCAAACATAGGCATGAGATCCATGAGACCAAAACATAAGAAGAATGGGTGGTTAGGAAGGGGAGAGCAATGAAGATCCAGAGAATGGATTCCATTGATGCCATGAGAGTTTCTAGGAAAACCTTATATCTATGAGAGTTGGGAGAGAGTACTATAAAGATATTTTAGTGCCATATTATA
The DNA here is from genome assembly GCA_963277665.1 of Viscum album. Taxonomy (NCBI): domain Eukaryota; kingdom Viridiplantae; phylum Streptophyta; class Magnoliopsida; order Santalales; family Viscaceae; genus Viscum; species Viscum album. The sequence goes on along the minus strand of OY728155.1, from coordinate 1,631,893,709 downwards.
CTTAAATTGGTTCTCAATAACATATTTCAATCATAATATGGTAATAAAATCCATAAAAACTCAGGTGCTAAAGGTTACCAAAATAAAGATCCATTATGTAGAGACATATACCTCATGGTCAATGTAAACACATTACCTTCATTAGATACCATAATAATAGATAATGTGGGATCCTCAAAATCCTAAAAACCATAATATTCCACTTTAGAAACTCATTCCTAGTTATGGTTATATCCAACATGGACACTAGGGAAATAGAACTTAAGGAAAGTGGTAGAGATAGGTTAAAACCCAGTAGGGGTAAAAAAATAAAATCATAAAAAAAATTCTAGGAACAAAAGGTCATAGTGTGACCACCCTAGCCACAACGTGACACTCCTCCCCCAAATTCAGGATGAAATCATGACTCCTCTATCCATGATGATGCTCAACCCCAATAAGGAATTCTCACCCAATTTTGACCAATAAAGAGGAAACCAACATGGTCACCCATACAAGAATTCAAAGGGGGCCATTTTTTTCAAGGATTGATAATTTTTATTATAAGAAAACTTAACCAACAATAAATAATTCACCTAAGATCCATCAAAATCAATCACACAATCTTGAAGAATATACTTGAGAATCTTAATAGTATGATTTATCTTAACATATATCTGTGTATAATAATTTGTGATCAGATTTAACTGAGAACTCATTACTTATTAATACCCTTAAAAATGGGAATTAAAGGGAGGATCTCAATCAGAAACAATGGTTAAATGAATTAAATTAATCTTTACTATCTCTTAATCATATAGGAATCCAAGATCTTATACCTTCATCAAATCCTTAATATGGATAAAGTGGAATGATTTTGACAATCGGTTGATAATCACCTAAATAGTATTCCTTCCACTATGAGTTTTAGTTAATACAATCATGAAGTATATGGAAATATCACCCCACTTCCACACTAAAATGGATAGATGATGTAATAAACCTATAATCTTCTATTGTTTGGCTTTAATTCTCTAATGGGTAAGGCACTGAGTCACAAAATTAGCAATTGCTCACTTCATCTCAGGCCACCAATATTGATGGTTAAGATCATAAAATATCTTGGTAGACCAAGGGTGTACAGTCCAACTTGAATGGATCCTTCACATCATCACTTCCCACCTCAAGGTAAAAGAAACCACTAACCTCATTCTAAAATAAATTTCACTGTAAAGAAATTGAGACTAATTACCCAAGGTCTCCCCACTATTTAAATTTCCACTTATTCACTAGAAATCAGGATATGATTACTGGTCTCACTGAATTTGATCACATAAAGAGGGTGTGACTTGTACACTATCCAAGAATACCTGATCTTCCTCATATTTCACATCTAGGTTCAACTTGATAGATAAGCACATAAAATGATAGTCCTTTGATTCTTTCATCACTTGAGAAAAAAACTTCTAGCTCAATACACCGGCCACTACATTCCCTTTTTTATGGGTGTAGGCTAAGATAGAATCAAAGTTATGGAGATACTCTACCCAAAACTATTACCAAAATTTAAAATCCATTTGGTAAAAGATTAAATTTAAAATTTTATGATCATTATATATGGTAAGCTTCTCTTAGAAGAGATAGTGACATCATATCATCATGTCATGCATCACCGCTACTAACTCATGGTCATGGGTCATGAAATTTTTCCCATGAGGGAATATATAGTAAGATCTATATGTCACAACATGATCAATCTGCATAAAACAACCCAACCCCACACCTACAGCATCACAATAGACTAAATATACCACACCCATCTCTAAAGGATTCAAAATGGGATTTGATGTAAATAGAGAATAAAACACCTAAAATGAACTCTAGTATTACCCATTCCAATCAAATTTCACTTTCTTTTGAGTCAAAGTTGTCAAGGGATATTCTAACTTGGATAAAACATGTACAAACTGCTTATATTATCTAGTTATTTCCAAAACTATTCTGATCTCAAAAATATTCCTAGGTCATTCCCAAGATATCATTGCTTAGATTTTTTAGGGTCCACAAAAATTCATTTCTCTGATACAACATGACCCAAGAATTTGACTTCCTAGATCTAGGACAGGAACTTGGACAACTTCACATATAAGAGATCATCCCTCAAGGTTCCCAAAATTATGTCTTAATATTCCTCATGGTCTTCCATCATTTTTGGAGTAAAGCAATATATTGTCTACAAAAACCTCCATAAAGGTGTTGAGATACTTGTGAAATATCTATTTCATCAAAGCCATGAAAATGGTATAGAGATTAGTATGAAAAAATGTCATAATAATAAACTCATTATTCCCATACCTTCTCATGAAAGTGTTCTTAGGAATATCTGCTTCCTTTACTCCTAGAAAGTGGTATTCTGATCTGAGATCAATCTTAGAAAACCACTTCTATCCCTTAATCTAGTCAAATAGGTAAATAATACGAGGAATATTGATGGTCATGGTGGCATGATTAGATTAATAACCTATTTTTAAAGAGAACAAAAAATATTAGGTTCTACTAGAGATTTATCCAGTGATGCATGCTCAACAACTCCCTCTCTATGATTTATTAAAGACCTTTTAAGAGGCATTGTCTATAAAACATAAAATAGAAAACTCAATTAAAACATAATTCAACTCAAAATTAAACATGAATAGAATATAAGATTCCAAAAAATACTCATAAATAATAAATAATAATAAGAAAAATAATCTAAAATACCAAAATACTTGGGATAAAATCTCAAATCAAGTCACAATTCCCAACCACCCATAGTAACTCGAGGTTTAGTATGAAGATGAGATGGACAATAACTCTCCCACACACACTTATTAAGTTACAATGGTCCTATATCTATACTAATTTTACTCCCCGATAACAAGAGGGATCTAATACAATTTTGTAATGAATTGAACTCGATCAACCCACCACTTCACCTGAGCCAACTTGCTACAAGGAACAAAGCGCATTACTGATTATCATGGACTGGAGACAAGCATTGAGGGTATCAAATATAACTACTAGGAATAATTTCACCCTTAAAAACACATAAACTAAAATAAGGATCCCTACAATAAATCTGGTATGATGTATCAATAACTTGGAAACCAATGCATATAAATAAAAAATGTCAATACCAGTGAAACAACCAAGCATAATATAACACAACATAAATAATAACAGAATATCAATATCACTTATAAAAGATAATTAAAATAAGTCAGGTTTGGTGTGGATAATATATAATAACCCAAAATTAAATAACCATGAGAGGATCCCAAAAAAAATTACATGATACAACTCCTCATGACATGTGGTCACCACTGATCACTATATCACAAAGGAAGAAAAGGTCATAAAGAAGTTCCACCATAGGAAATGGCTCCTTTACTTTTATCTGAGTCAAACATAACCATAGATTCATACACCCAATGGATGTATGAAGGGGTATAGTCAAACCCAAGTAGGATACTACCATGAATCTATATAATATATTTAACATTAAAAACTATTAGTACTAATTTGAAGACATGTTTTAGAAAAAAAATTGTCATGATAATGTCACTTTGATTCACAAAGAAAGGTTTAGTTTTCCATTCCAAGTCCCTTAAGTTATTATAAAGACAAAATAAACTTTAAAATTAAGTAATAATAATGAAAATAACATATAACCAAGATAAATATCAAATAACCATCAAGCATCAATAAAAATAAAGAGAAATCTCGATAATGAATCGCATCACATCACCTCACCTCGCATGGGATCTAACCTATGTGTCAAGTAAAACAATAAGTGGGTATCAAAACTCAATGAAGGATTAGTAAGACCTATGTAAAACCTGATGACTCATTCTCTAGTTCACCCTCTTGGTATCATTGGGTGTCATTCCCTAGCTAGATCTCATTCTAAATTAAGCACTAGTCATAGAATAATCTACACTAGTATAGCACTCATAAAATTACCCAAAAACATACCCATTGTTTCCCATGTGAAAATATAATAATCAAGTCTCATAAAAAAATCACACAATCAAACAAGACACTACTTAAATTCATGTATTGTAAATCAAGGAAACGTGTTCAAAAATAAATCTACTTTCAAAAACATACTTTGAAAACCCATTTGGAATAAAAAATATCTTTAATTCATTTTATCAAACACCTCATATGCATGAAATTGATTTCAAATTTAAAACCAAGTAAAACCCTCACTTTTTTAAGAAAAAATCCAAACTCGCACTCGATGTAAATTAAATATCCATTATCTAAAGAAACCTAACTCACACACGATGTAAACTCATCACCTTCATTAGATACCACAATAAAAGAGAAGGAGTGATCCTCAAAGGCCTAAAAACTATAATATTTCACTTTAGAAATCCATCCCAAGTTATGGACTTGTCCAATATGTCCACCAAGGCAAGAGAACTTGAATAAAATGGAAGAGAAAGATAATAGAAGATGAGAGAAGAGGAAATTCAAGAGAAATCGAGATTTTACCATGAAGGAACTCACTATAATCAGTAGAGATCCACCAAGGGAGTTATGAGAGATAGATTTGTGGTTAAAGAGGGATTATAGGTCATGTGAATGGGGAGGAGGAAGGGAAATTTGGTTAAAACCAGATATGGGTAAAAAGGTGAAATCGTAAAATAAAAATTTAGGCATAGTAGATAATGGTGTGACCTCCTCTGTCAAAATGTGACATTTCTCCCCTGAATCTAGGATAAAATCATGATTCCTCTATCCAGGGTCACATTAGGTGTTGTGACCTCATGACAACCCCATCAAAATTTAGCATACACCCACCATGAAATAACATCCTTATGAAATTTATAATGGAAGAGACCTTTTTCAAGATTAAAATATCAAATAAGGGTGTCCACATGGATGGTCACAACACAATCTCCCAATAACATCATGAACTCCCCATTCTCTAATTTTCACAGACACTAATACTCTCACATGAGGGGTTCCCATACATAAGATTCAATTAAATGACTCTTACACTTGGGAATTTAATGATTCTAGTGATCTTAACACTCTTCATGCCATGAGGTCCCTAGAAAAGACATAACCATATCTCATCAAACATAGATAGGACCCCCCCCCCCCCACTAGAAAATATAGACTCATAATAGTGTGATTTTCCTTGGCCACAATGTGAACTATTTCAGTTCAAAACTATATGACTCTAAAAAAATACAAAAACACTAAAAATGTAAGGAGACAAAGAAATTAAAGTAAAAAATAAACAATTAATTATATACATGAAAATGACATTGTTAGTGCCATAGCCACATAGCAACACATTCCTTCTAGCTGAAATTTCATCTCCAAACCCATATTCCTTCCCACAACCTTCACCCAACACCCCCAACACTTAAAAGATTCAAATTAATGGTCCTATAAATTTCAAGTTGTTATAATACTAAACTATATCAAGTGATCGATATGATAACACCAGCTACTCAGTGGCCTAAAACAAAATTCCACCAGCCTGGGAACACCATTAGGTACCTAATATACTACCACTGAATACTCGATGGTAGTTGAAAACATATTGGACCCACCAATCCCTCACCAGGTATCAAGTCATTCACTAATGAGTACCTTATGGTGTCTGTTTCACATGGAAGCTTCACCAACCTTCTATGATATTTGACCATTTTTTTAAACACCTCTCAAACCACTTAACACATCCAAATACATCCCACTCTCCAAGTTATATAACTAATAATTCAATATGAATCCAAAGATTCAAACTCACCCAGTCTCCAACTCTAAAAAAATCAAATTTCATATGAATTCTCGGACTCGTAATGATGTAGGTCATTACAATACTCATATAATCACTTTCTAATTTATAGTTTATAAATTATTTCTCATTTTTAAGTATTGTATACTTTATATAACTATTGATGTGACAAATATATTCATCATGGAAATTAATTTCAATAGAATGATTTATAATATTCATTTCTAATTAAAAAGAAAATGAGATATATGAGGATTGAAATAAATAAATAAACATAAAATACACAAAATACTTATTAAAACATCACAAAAACATAGAAAATTATCTCCATAAGTATTTAAAAAATTAAATTATGTTAAATAATTTTAGGGTTTAAAAAATATATAGAGATTTCAAAATTCATGATACCATCATTATACATCATGGTCTCATTGGAAAAAATTACTTCAAAACTTTTCTATTTTAATTTAATTAATTTTAGATAAATATTAACAAAATTATGTTGAGAATATTTTAAAAACTTTATACACTAATTTGATTCTACTATAATCATGTTGGCAGAATCAGACTTTGAGTAGAATCCTCCAAATGTCAGTGTAATGGAATTTAGAATAAATGATTTACCCAAATCACTACACTAATTTTAACATACTGAAGACTATTTATTATAAACTCACAAAAAAAATTTATGTGAGAAGAGAAATGAAATAATATAAGATAAATCCTACATCCACAGGGAGAAGTGTCACAATATTTCATTACACTGAAAGTATAAAAGTTAAAATTAGTTTTAACTTAGTAGCCACATAGATCAATATATCTAGTAATTTCACAACACCTTTATAAATTATCTGAACCTATATTTATACAGGGTCCCACTTGGTTAAATAGTTTCACCAACCTCTTAAAATTGTAGGGTTCCATCCATTGAACTATGAAACTGTCGATTCTTAGTATCTTTCCTTGACCTGATAATAAGTCACCAATAAAATAATAGTGTTTCTACGCCTCACTCTTCTTTATAAATTCCATGTTAATAGTGATTCATATGTTGAAACAACTCCTCTTATGGTGATCTGACATCTACTAAACTTCTGGTGAGTTGAGCACCACATTGAGCATCCATTGGAAATATGCATATTCCAAAAAATATGTTATCATCTATTGAAGCATTTCATCATTGCTCTGACAAGAATAAAGGTTTTTATAGATTATCTCCACCCAGTGAACTTACTCTAACACTTAAATAATCTTCATGATCTCAACAATATCACACATAAAGACTTCTTCGAGGATTCCATGATATCTTAAAACACTTTTAAAAATAACATCCTTCTAACTTACACTGCATGCAATAATCATCATTATCCTTCTCATTTAACCAAGTTCAAATGGTGAACAATACTTCCTCAGAATATGTTAGACTAAATCCTTTGTGAAAATATTAGTTAGGTTATGATGTTCAATTATCTTCCACTACCCCAACACTCCATCTTCAATAAATTTCCGTATGTATTGTTACTTAAGGTCAATATGCTTTATCCTTATATGAACCATCATATTGTTTTCCAAGTGTATTTTACTCTAACAATCACAGTATAGAAACACACTTTCCAGGAAACTTTTGATCTCTTAAACTAGAAATCTCAACCACATAATTTCTTTTCTTACTTCTATTACTTCCATATACTCTACTTCCATTGTGGAAAGAGAAATAATTGGTTGCAACCTCAACCTCGAACTAATCATGGTTATACCAAAGGTAAAAACATATATATTCATTTCCTTCTATGAATCTAAGTCTTCCCCAATGGTTGTGTTATCATACCCAACCAACAGACCATATCCACTAAAACAAAGGGTTGTTTTGTCTATTCCTTTAAGATGTCACAAAATTCACTTCATGACTTTCCAATGTTCTCTCTTCATATTTTCCATGAACTTACTGAAAACTATAACTACATGAAAAATATCTAATTGATTACACACTGTGGAATATATGATACTTCCTTCCATATAAGCATATGGTACTCTCACCATGTGGTTAGCCTCTTCTTTCATTAATAGTACTTTTTTCTTTCAGAGTTTGAAGTGTATGACAAGAGGAGTTGAAAAAAATCCATTTGATAATTACAAATATTTATGTCATATTATGGATATACTCTTTATATGATAAAAAACTTCCAATTTTACAAGCATTTTCAATACTCATGCCAAAGATCTTCTTTTCTTCACCAAGATCTTTCATTTCAAACTTCCTTGATAAGTTCTTATTCATCCCTTGAATCCATTGAATTAATAAACCTACTACTGGCATATCATCCATGTAATACAGTATAATGATAAATTTCTCATCACTACACTTATTTTGGTAGAAACAATGGTTTTAATTGCTCTACATGAAACCATTCTCCTCTGTGAATGATTCAAACTTTTGGTCCCACTATCTTGGAACCTACTTCAAACCATAGAGAATTATATTGAGTTTACAAATCAATACTTGGTTCTTTTGATCCATAAAACTAGCAGTTTGATTAATATATATTTCTTACTCTAAATACTCATTAAGAAAATCCATATTCATGTCCATATATTCTATATATAAACTTTTATAACCCACCAAACTGATCACAAATCAGATAGTAGTATTCTTTACTACTGAAGAAAATATCTCATAGAAGTTGGTTCCTTACTTTCGTTGAAAACCTTTCACTACCGGACTCAACTTATACCTTTTACTTACATAAGATTTATTTTTTAACCAAAAAACTCACTTGTTTTCAAGTTCCTTCTTTCCAACTGGTAAATATATTATCTCCCAAGTGTTAAATGAATGAAGTGATTCTAATGACTCATTCATGCCCAACATCCACTTAATAGAATCACCAAGGCTAGCTACTTCTTCTAAGTCCCCTAGTTCTCCACTATCTATTAAAATTAAGATTTTTAAGTTTTCTTCATACCTTTGTATTAATCATCTGACTCTTGAAAACATTCATAATGTAATATATGATTTTGATCTCTCCAAAACTGAAACCTCTAGAATTTCATCATCTAAAACTATAGACCGAGCCTCACCAATTATTGATGTTTCAGGTATATATTCTATTGGTCTTAAAAATGAACCTTCTATGTTTCCCTTTGTACTTTTCTCTATAATTTTTGAACTTATGGTAGATTTAGAGACATTTTTAATTCTCAAGAATTTTTTAGCTTTTGGTTTCTCTATTTAGATCATCATAAATTAAAGTTGACTCTTTTCCTTTAACTACCTTTACCTTCAAATTTTAGTCCTACAAAAAGACTTTATTATTAAAGATAAAATTTATATTTCAGATAACTTGCCTATTATTATCATACCAAAGTTAAAATCCAAGATCTTCATCTCCATATCCCATAAAGAAGCATGTGTGAGACTTAGCCTCGAGCTTGTCTCTGTCTTCAGCATCTACATGAACATAAGCTAAACTTATAAAGATGCTAAGGTGAGAAAAATCTGGTGACTTTCCTATCCATGGAGCTTCTAAAAATTCTTGTCCCATTGGCACTAAAGGACTCTAATTAATTAAGTATGTAGTGGTACTCACTGATTCCACCCAAAAACTCTTAGGAATTATTGAATACAACTTCATTCTCTACACCCTTTCCATAAACTTATAATTTATCCTCAAGACTATTTTATCTTTATTAGGATTCCTAGGTATAGTTTTCTCATGTGTAATGCCCCTGTGTATACAGAAGTTCTAGATAATTATTTTGGTGTACTCACTTCCATTGTATAATCTCTAATATTTTAGCTTGGATAATTTATCTCTTTGAACCATGGATTTACATTGAATAATGACTCCAAACACTTTTAGTTAATGTTTTTGTAAGTATACCCATACTTTCATCATGAATTCATTAGTCATAGTCACAAAGTATTTTGAACCTTCACAAGATTTAACTGGGGTAGGTACTCAAACATATGTATGCACACGCACCATATTTCAACATTTTTGTGTTACTCTACTCATGTTAAAGCTCACCTTTCATTTATTATTGAGTATGAAACTCTTACAAATTCAAAATTCTGAATGATCTATATTCACTATTCACTTTTCTACTAAAACTTTTATACCTCAGTAGTGCCACAAATTTGAACTTCCAGAAGTTGATGTTTCAATAAGTGTAGCTCCCAATTCCCTGAAAGCTAGGTGTAGGGTTACATCCTTTTCACCTCTATCTATAAATATGGAACCCTGAGTAGTTTTCCGCATTCCATTTTTAAAGATAGTTTCATACCCAACTTCATCCAATTGTTCAACTAAGATCAAGTTCTTCTAAATTCTTAGAATGTGAAAAAATTTATTCAGCATAAGGAAAATTCCATTATTTAACTGAATTATAACATTTAACTTCCCCATAACATCAATATCTTCATCATACACTAGATTCACTCTTCAAAAGCTTCTAGATATATCATTTTTTATGTATCATGTTTCACCAATGGAGTGGAATGATTCTTTGAAATATATTATCAAAGATTACACCAGAGTGTTGACACTCAAAATTGGATTTCACTAATTTAAGTAGTTAAACTAATAGAACTTAAACCATATAAATTTTTTCTTCTAGAATTTTCCTTGAGTTCAAAGTATACATCCTTGAGATGACCCATTTTACCACATTTCAACCAGTCTAGTCCAATCCTAATAGATTTACCTCTAATTATCTCTCTTGACTTATCTTCTGATCATCTTTGACTTCTTCAATGTGGTGAGTGCCCTTCCCTATACACTAAATTCATTTCTGAAGGTTGATTGAATTTCCATCCTTTGGAACTATTCATTAAGAATCATGTTTTGGACATCATCGAATATTAAGTTACCCTTTCTGTAATAGGTTCTTATAATCATCACCATTTCATCCTAAGATTTTAGAAATGATGGAAATAGTAATATGGCACAAACATCATTCAAGAATGTTACCCTCATAGACTCAAGTTGGTTATAAATCAAATTGAAATAATTCACATGATTTGTTACAAATATTCCTTCTAATTGACTCATGATAAACATTTTTCGCATCAAACATACTTTATTTAGTGTAGTAGGATTCTTGAACATATCTAAAAATACTACCATGAACTTCATTATAGTATTATTCTCTAGATTTTTTGAGCCATATTTTGAGCTAATGACATCCTCACCAAACTCAAATCCTTTTTTATTTATCATTTCCTATTCTCCTTTCTCCATCATCTCTAGTTTAACACTTTTTAGTGGAACTTCCAAATATTTATGGATGAGATAATCCTCTATCTATATCCTCTAGAAACTGAAATCCATTCCATTTAATTTGTTGATTTATAAATTTTTATCTTCTAACACCATCACCTTTTGATACGATAACTCCCACTAGATCAAAAAATTTCTAATAAAGTAATAATATAACTTGAACAATTATTTAGTAAACCATTGATCCTATGAGAACCTCCTCTTCTATAATACCAATTATAGAGAATATCACATAGACCTCGCACATCAAAAGTACATCCTCCATAATCATGTTAGCATAAGTAGACTCCAGATAGAATCCTTCAAATGTTAGTGTGTCAGAACTTGGAAGAAATGCTTCACCCAAATCACTAAATTGATTTCAACATACTCAAGTCTGTTTACTAAAAAATAAAACAAACATTTAAATGTGATAGGAGAAATTAAATCATGTAAAATACAACAAGGTTTTATGTGGTTCATAATTTTATCCTATGCACATAAGGAGAAGCATCAAAATCTTTTATTTCATCAAAAGTATAGAAGTAATAATCACTTGTGACTAGGCATCCATATAGATCAATGACTCCAATAATCACATAACACCTCAGTAAATAGTACCTCTCCCTTTTATGAAGGGTCCTTATTAGTTAATCAGTTTCACTAACCTCCTATAATCATGGTGATTTATCTATCACCCTACGGATCTATCGATTACTAGTAACTTTCCTTAGTATAACTGCCAATAACTAGTAAATGAATATTTTTCCCACACCACACTCTTTTACATAAACTTCATGATGAGAGTGATTCATACATAGACATGAATCCTTGTATGGTAATTTGACATATGTTGAGAATCTGGTGAGTTGTCCACTATACTCAACATCCATCAAAAAATTTCATCTTCTAATCAACACATTTTCACCCACTAAAGCTTATTTTCATCAATCTAATAAGACTAATGGTTTTTCTGGAGTTTCTCATTATAATGAACTTACTCAAACACTTAAATATTCTTCATAGTCCTAATGAATTATTAGGTTCATGATGGGTACGTGACCAATACACCATCATTCCATTCCGAAAACATTCACCTGCATCATGATTTGGTTTCTTTAGGTATGTATTTTCATCATTCAATCACTTATGGTGGTGTCTTTTCCTATTTTAATTAGTTGTATGACTACCTCCATCAAATTAATTTCCTTTACCTTGATCACTTCAATTATTTCCACCACCATAATTACAAGCAGTCACATCAAGTTTTGGGAATAGAGTTAAACCAGTTGGTCAGAATTCATGGTTTCTTACCAGGATCTCATTATTATTATTATTATTTTAAACCAAGGAGGAAATAAAATAATTCAAAATTCTTATAAAAACATTTCTATTGATATTTTTGTTATAGAATAACATTTTAGGTGTTAATATTAGAAAACATATTATATAACATATCAATGCCATTAATATTTTCTTCTCACAATTTTAATTTTAATGTTATTTTAAACACCACAAGATTATATTCACTAATCGATTTAAAATCCAAGAATAAAAAATGACTCCATTTATATTTTTTGAAATTATAGCCTAAAATTCAAGAATTGAAAGTTCATCTATCGGTAGATCACAAAGGTGGAAACATATCACCAACATGGATCCTCCAGAAATTTAGTGCACCAAAACTTGGAAGTATTACTACAACCAAATAACCTCATTGAATCCAATAAACACATACAAGAATACAAGCATAAAGGAAAACAAGTAAAAATAAAGAACATTGGTTTTTTTCTATTCATATTTTCATTTTATGTTCATGGGGGAACACCACAAGATTTTATTTTACCAGAAGTGTAACGGTTACAACTAGTGACTTGTCAGACACATAGATCAAAGAGAAAAAAGTTCACTCAATGATTAGATGCTCCTTAGTAAATTGGTCTCACCCCCTTTATAGAGGGTCCCTCCTGGTCATCTAGTCGCTCAAGATTCCTATAAACATGGTTGTTCATCCATTGCATTGTGGAACCACTAATTCCTTGTAGCATTCTTTAGCTTGACCACTTGTCACTGGAAAATTAATAGTGATTATACACCTCATTATTTCTTGCAAACTCTAGTTAAAGAGAGATTAAAATGTAAATATGGTTCTTTTACCATTGACTTCACTGTCTGTACATCTAGAAACTTGACTGCTTGAAAATATGTTAGTCGGAATCCTTATTAAACATCCATAGGTAAAAACTCTCGAGAATCCTTCAAATGTCTTATTATAATGAACCAAGTCATTAAAATACAATAAAATAATATTGGATTTGTAAGGACCCTGACCAACGTTTCCTAGAGATGATGCCTTATATTAATACATTTGTATTTTTACAAAGACATCATATCCCAAAGGACTAAATATTTTAGTAGTTTTGTAAAACTAGATACAAACATAAGATTTACATTACAACTTGAAATCAAAAACAATATTTAAACTCCATTGTAAACACACATAAACTCTTAGATCATTCCTCTAAGTCATTAATAATAATATTCATCTTCACATCTTAGGGAAAAATAAAACATAGGAAAGGGGTGAGATTGGATGCTCAGTAAGGGTAATTAATACATTGGAATTCATAATAAACATAAATATTAGGCATGGTGAATAACTAAAAACACATGCCTTTAAAAATAAACTTGATCATAATATGGAAGGAATGAAAGCTGATTACATAAAGCCATATAAATGATCATAAGAGAATGAACCTTAGTCATGGATATTCTACTAGTCAAATAATCACATGGTTTATCAATTACTATTATTATAAGGAATAAATGCATAATTTCAGACATATGAAATATATCGTTAAGGCCTTGGCAAAGGAGTCTCAAAATACTAGGGTAAGGCCTCATCCAAAACCCAATTCTGTTTTGTCTCATGTGACCCACTGATGCATCGAGGGGATATAGTGGGGCCCACAATTCACTTTATAAGTCCAATTCATTCCTCATATGAATCGGGATAAACATAAAAAAACATGAACATATGAAATTTAAATAACTTTCCCCAATCTGTAATCATAATCACTAAACAAACTGAGTAGCATGGTGAATGGTATCAAGATAGCACATCCACATTCAAACCCATCATAAACCATTTAATAACATATGGTAGATGAAAATAATAATATATAAATATCAATAAACCATAAAATTCAATATAGGTTTTGAAATAGATGAAAATACTCTAATAAAATCATCGAGTAGTTCTTGAGAAAAATACCCCTTTTACTTTGCATATAAGAGTTCTTTTGAAAAAATCATTTTTATTTGTCATATTTGTTTGTATAAAACCAGTAATGAAAAAATATAGTTTTTCATGAAAAAATTAGTAATTTTAGAAAAATAATTTTTTCTTAAAACATATTGTATATGGTACTTGAAAATGGATAAGTAATCGAGACGTTCCCTTTAATCAGGCTTGCGTATCGGGAAGGATTGAGAAAGACCCTTATAAAACATGTATTTTACACAAAAGAAAGATGAACTGATTAGAATAGATGATTTTGGAACATATAAATATAATTTATAAGAATTATATAAAATAAATTAATAATTACATTAGTTTTTAGAGGAAGAAATCACAACCCGGATGAAAATGGAGGTTCGGGAAGAAAAGTCTTACCTTATGTCTGAATGAGTTCTGCACTTGAACTTAACATACTAGATAATAAAATTAAATCCATTAATAAATTAATTCATAAACTTTTATATAATTATTTGAATCATTTTAGTTTTATTAAGTTCATTTATGGCCATATTTATGAGTTATAGAGTTTAATTTCATCATTCAGGGTCATTAGTTTTCTTGGTTTTCATGATCGGTTCACTTGTTTATAAGCAATGGAGTTCATGTAAAATGGGTATAATTCTCCAGAATTGGAATTAATTTTTATTAATGGGAATACATAAGTGTAAATGTTTATTCATATTATTTGGTTAGATTGTATGAGGATGAATCATTATATAAGACATTTAGTGATAATCGTTTAGATTATTACGGTGGTATTTCGATCACCACGAACTAGTTTTGTCATATTAATTAGTATTATGTATATATATTGGTTATAGAACATTAAATAGGTTATAATAAATATATTATAGTCTGTTTTAACCATATGAATGGTATCATGGCCATCCTTGAAGAATAAATTGAATAACTAAAGTTCATCGTCCACGAAGGTTGTAAATCGACACCTCTCGAACGATGATTTCGTTTTTAAAATAAAACAGATAGAGTAAGGATATTGATAATGGATATTCCATTAAAATGATATAATTATAGTATATATATGATATTGGATTTATCATGATCATTTGGATAGAGGACATGTGGAGAGAATAATAAAATAAAAAACTTAAAAAAATTAAAAGGAATATTAAGAGGATTTTACCTCTTGAAAACTCTTCCTTGAGAACCTTCTTAAGGGTATTGGTTTTGGTCTTTTATCAAGACCAAGAGATATTGGATGTGGGAAGGGACTAGGTAAGAGGATTTGGGTAGAACTTTTACAAGCTTCAAGGATTATAGGGTGAGGATAATAGGGGGATGAGGGTTTGTATTTATAGTGGAGGAGAGGGGTAAATTCTCATTATTTTATTCATTATTTTAATATCTTACTCAATACAAGCAATAGTATTGATTATTGTGACTAAATATAGTAATTAGTGAATGTTAGTTTGAACCAATGGTGATTATATTAGTCAAACATCACCCATGACTCGATAATTCATGTATTTATCATTTATCGTAAATTATCATATTTTACAATTCATCAAAAATTCAAGTGTTTTAGAACAATCACAAAAAATTACCCTAACCATTTTTCAACATTTAGAATTAAAAAATAAACTTCATTTTATAAAAATAATTTAATAAATATGATAAATTTAATTTTTAATTAAAAACATCATTTACTCATAAAATACAGTTTTTAAGATTAAATATGATTTTATAATACCCTGAAAAATTAACAGAGGTCTTATTAAATTATCCTAAAATCATAGGACAACAAAATATTGAATTATGAATACATTTTATGAAAATTAATTTTCATTTAAATCAATTTATTAATTATTAAATATTTATTACTCACAAAAATACCAACACTTAATTATTAATGTTTAAAATATTCACTTACTTGTACTATGATATAATTATATCATACTATCATTTATAAGGTGCCTAAATTTTATGTATAGATTCATGAGTGAGGTTACTATTCATTTTTCCAATTTACTATTTATAAGGGTACATTACTATTCCAAAGGTTTAAGTTACTATTCACCAAAAATATAATTTGATCCTATTAGACTCTAAATATCTTACCAATCCCAACCATGTATGTCTATTTTTTAAAATTCAAAATCCAGAAGTGACAAAATTATGTTTAACGAATAGCTTATAACTATATCTTATAAATAACAAAGTGTTATTTTATAGAGACTCAGTGTTGTATTCATTTAATTCTATATTAAATTCATTTATAAATCCTTGGGGTGTTACATTCTCCCATCCTTCAAAAATTTCATCCTCAAAATTACCAGAATTTTATCTCATAAAAAGATTTGGGTAGGTCTTCATCATAAGTTCCTCAGGCTCCCACTCCATCTCTTCAATTTTATGATTTTTTCAAATTACCTTTACCATATGATTCGTCTGATTCCTCAACACTAGTTCTTTAGTGTTAAAAATTGGGATAGGATCTTCATAGTAAGATAAATCAAGTTCTATATCTATTCCTTAAGATGTGAGGACATGTGTTGGGTCTGGCATGTACTTTCTTAAAAATAATATGTGGAACACATTGTGTACTTTAGAAATTCTAGGTGGAATCTCCAAACAATAATCCACAACTAAAATTCTCTGCAATATTTCAAAAGGACCAATGTACATGGGGATCAGTTTCCCTTTCTTCTTAAATATTATAACCCCCTTCCATGGAGATACTTTCAAGAAAACATGATCTCCCACTTGAAATTCCAAATACTTCCTTCAATTATCGGCAAATCTTTTTTTGCTTGATTTGATCTAATTTGATATGGGTTTGAATAGACTTTACCTTAACTGTTTTTTCCTCTATAATCTCTAGGCCTAAAATATTCCTTTTACTAACTTCATCCCAACAAGTTGGTGTATGACATCTCTTTCCATACAGTGCTTCATATGGTTCCATTTGAATACTTGAATGGAAACTATTATTATAGGAAAACTCTACCAAATTTAAATACATATCCCACATAAATTTAAAGTCAAGGGATCATGAACTCAACATGTATTCTCATGTTTGAATGGTCCTTTCAGACTACCCGTCAGTTTGAGGGTGATAAACAGTACTCAAATGAAGCTCATTATCCAAAGATTTCTAAAGAATTTTCTAGATTTTTTATGTAAATATTGGATCACAATCAGACAAAATTTAGATAGGTTCTCCATGAAGTCTTAAAAATTCATTAATATAGAGTCATGCAAGGTTATCCAATGAAAAATTGTCCCTTATAGTGAGGAAATGTGCAGATTTGGTAGATCGATTAACAATTACCCATATTGCATCATTATTTCTTGGAATTTTGGGTAACCCAGTGACAAAATCCATAGTAATTTCATCCCATTTCCATGTATGAATAGTAATAGGTTGCATGACTCCTCTAGGATGTTGTCATTAAGCCTTCACCTATTGACAGAATAAACACCTTGATACATAATTAGCAATTTCTGACATCATATTATCCCACCAGAAATATTCCTTCAAATATATATACATCTTAGTGCTACTAGGGTGTATAGATAAATTTTAACTATAGACACGTCCAATAAATCCTTTTTTATCTCGGTTATAAAGGGAACACATATCCTCCTCCCAAATTTTATAATTCCATTTTATACATGAATTCTTCCAACTTCCCATCATTCAAAGAATTAATTTTCTTTTGAAGATTCTCTTCATGAGGTTGATAACTTTTAATCCTTTATAATAAAGATGGTTAGGTAACCAATTGAAAAAGTAATGATGTTTCACCTTCTTTGATAATTCACATATATATCCTCTCTAGATACATGTACATAGATTCCTTATCAATCCTCATTTTGTTTAGAACTCCATGATCCTTCCTTCTCAATGCATCTTCAACCTTATCCATCTTCCCATGGTGGTAGTGTATTGTACAATCATACTCCTTGAGTATTTCCATCTATCTCTTTTTCCTCATGTTGAGTTCTTTATATGATAGATATATTTTAATCTATTTTGATCTGTATATATCTCACATATTTCACCATAGAGATAATGTCTTCATATCTTCAAGGAAAATATTAGAGATATTAAATCAAGATCATGAGTTGGATAGTTTTTCTCATGGGTTTTTAACTGCATTGATGAATAGGTAATGACCCTATTATTCTACATAAGGACACAACCAAGTCCTTTCTTTGATGCATCGCTATAAATCACAAATCAACCACTTCCCGATGGTAGAGTCAAGATTGGAGCATTCACTAGACTATTCTTCAATTATACACAATATTCCTCACATTATTTTTTCTATATAAACTTAACCCATTTATGAGTAATCTTGGTTAATGGGATATCTAATTGGGAAAAGTTCTGAACAAAACGCCAACAATAACTTGCTAAACTAATAAAACTATGTACCTTATTTATGTTTGTTGGAGTGGGAAACTCTTGAACTGCCTTTTTCTTTGCTGGATCAACTAAAATTCCATCCTAAGATAAAATATGGCCAAGAAAAGAAATTTTTTTAAGCCAGAATTCGTACTAGATAAACATTCCATATAACTCATTTCTTCTAAGATTCTTCAGAATAATGCACAAGTGATTCTCATGATCTTCATAAATTTTGAATTATACCAAGATATCATCAATAAATACCACAAAAAATCATCAAGATATTACTTGAAAACTATATTCATTATATCCATGAAAATAGAGGGTTCGTTAGTCAGTCCAAAAGGCATTACTATAAATTTATAATTCCCATACCTGATTTGAAATGTTATCTTTTGAATATCTTCCTTCCTCACATAAAACTGATGATATACAGATCAAATTTCAATCTATTAAAAATATTAGACTCTATGAATTTGATTAAATAAATCATAAATGTGAGGAAGAAGATACTTTTTCTTTATTATAATAGAATTTATCTCCCTATAATCAATGCATAGCCTTATAGATCCATCTTTATCCTTAATGAAAAGAATAGGAGCTCCCCATAGAGAAACACTAGGGCAGATAAACTCAATATAAATCAATTCCTCTAGTTGTTTCTTAAGCTCTACTAATTTTATTGTGTCAATTCTATAAGGGTTCTTTGATATTGGCCTTGCACTATGAATTAAATCAATAGAAAACTCAATTTTTCACTCCAGAGGATATACAGGTAAATCCTCTAGGAATACATCAACGTATTATTTCATAATAGATTCATCCTCAATTTGAAGATTTATTTCATAACCCATAGATATTGTTTTATCTTCCTCCCCAAGAATTGCATTCATTAGAGCTACTGGGGGTGGATCTAGATACGAATAAAATGATGAGGTTTCTTCTCTAAAGGTAAGGGATTCTACATCATTCTCAAAAATTGTAACTTCCTTCTTCTTGTAATAGATTTTCACATCATAACTTCAAATCCAATTCATACCAAGAATTATATCAAATTAAATCATAGGTATGATGATAAGGTCATCAACTAAAGCATGTTTATGTGTCATAAGGAGGACTAATCAACATATATTTTTTGCAATGATACTTCCCTTGAGGGTTTTGACTAAAAACTCTTTTATTAAATCAAATTGGAAATGTATAATTTTCTTAGAAAACTGGGAAGATATAAAATAATGTGATGATCCATAATCAAATAAAGCATTGGCTAAGTTTGAGGAAACAATTAAAGTACCTTCCACTACATCATTAGGAACTTCAAATTCAGCAATTACGGTCACATAAGCTTGGCCTTGCACCCTTGTTCTTATATAGGGAATGTTTCCTTGATGCTTAGGAAAATAATTTGCATAATGTCCCATATCTTTACAATTATAGTGTAACACCCCAAGCTTTCACGGTACACATCTCTTTGAATAATACAGTAGTGTGTATTGTACGCAGCTTCGAGTTCTAACACACGCCACAACCAATCAAAATAGCCGTTATGAATAGTAATACCTAATTTTTGAAATTTTATAAATTTTATCTTTCCAAATGGACTTCGTTTTTGGATTTGGAATATCGAAATTAGCCTATGTTGAATTTTTGGTATTTTTCTGAGAACTTCCATTTTTTATGAATAGTGAAAAATACTTAAAACAACTTTTTTGATCAAAATAATTTATAGTGATAAATTATACTATTGAGTGGTTTTAAAGTATAATTAGAATATATTTTTACCATTTTATCCAATGGTGTTCATTATAATTAATTTTACTTTGAAATTGGACATAAACAATTGTCAATCTTTTGATATATATTGTTTCTTAAAAACACGTTATTTGTTGTGACAGCGGGAATTAATTATGAAATTAATCAATTCAACTTATATGTTTGGAATTTTGTAAAATAGATATCATTTTTGAATTCGGAATATCAATTATAGCTTAGGGTGAAATTTTGACATTGTTCTGAAAAACTTCAATTTTTGATGAATAGTGAAACCACTAAGTGGTAGTTAAAAAATAATTTTTCGTTTAAATGAAACATTACCACTTCTGTGATTTGATTTTCAAAAATCCGACATACATGGTTGTCATTAGGAAGTAAAATGTGGTTCAATGGGATTAAAATAATTTTTTGGTGAATAGTAACTTTTAAGTTTAATTAATCGCGATTAAAGGTAATTAGTGAAATTTAAGGTAAAAATGATATTATAAAAATATGAAATGACCTTGACACTTGTCCTAACCCTATTGGATGAGTCATGGACGACCAAGACAATCCATGGGTCAACTTGGGGACCCCATGGAGCCACTTTGGTAGGAAAAGGACATAAATAACTTTTTATTTTATGTTAAAATAAAAAGGTCACAAACAAGAGTTGTTTTACTAAAACAATTTTTAAATGGGGTTATACAAGTCATATTTTTTACTATAAATATTCATTAGAAAGATAAAACGATTTTCTACATCATGATATTTTTTTTATAATTTTTATACATTAAATAAATTAAATTATTTATGACACCATGATGATGCAGTGATTACCTCATTAATTAATGATTTAAATAAAATGAAAGGATAATGTAAAATCTAAGGCTTACACTTGTCAAAAACCTATTGGATGAGGATATTTTGAACCCTTATCACCTTATCCTAGAATTATATAAGTGTGGTACCTTTGGAATCCAAAAATAATTGTATAATAATGTAACATTTCCTTACTTTCCAAGAGTGCCCCTCCTCTCCTCTTATAAAAGGCCCCCACCACTCCCACCTTATTCACACCTTCAAGCCATTTGGCTCGGCCAACCTCTACCCAAATACTCTCCCAACTTCCCTCCATTACTC
This sequence comes from Viscum album, assembly GCA_963277665.1. Lineage (NCBI taxonomy): Eukaryota > Viridiplantae > Streptophyta > Magnoliopsida > Santalales > Viscaceae > Viscum > Viscum album. The sequence continues at coordinate 1,631,872,104 of OY728155.1, read as the reverse complement.
TTAGAAGCCTCACTTTGTGCATAAGTCTTCCAAAGGAAGCCTTTGGCTCAAATCAAAAGAGTTACCCGATTTTAAGGTAATGTCTTCGCTTATGTTATTTTGTTTTATTTTGCTTATCCAACCCCCTAAACTCTTTTTATTCATTTCTTTTGTAACAAAAACAGTATCCTCAATATACTAGGATGTTGTTATAAGAAGTATTCGAGCTACACTTACACACACCTACATATAATGGTTAAAGAACATACTGTTTCTGTGGATGGTGAATTTCTGCCTCACGAAACGATGATTGTTCCACACTCATATAACACCTTCAAAGGTGGCCATTAAGATTTAAATATATTTATAAATAATATATAATATTTTTATGTTTTACTTAAGGTTCTTTATTTTTCATTTATGGCATACCTTTATTGTTTCCATTATGGGTAAACGCGGTATTTTCATTTTAGGAAGTGCGGACTACCGCCCCCTCAAAGTGATTTGAATCGTTAATGCCATATGTGGGATGTATAAAGGATAGAGTAAATGATATTATATATGATATTATACTGGAATTATAATATACCTTTATATCATTATTATTTTATTAAATACGAAATAGAAATGAAAGTAGCGTTCATGCGTACGTACGGCTTACCGTCTCCATGAACGGTGCATTTCATTTCTTACCTCTAAACGTTATGGAATATTATAAATTCATGTATATACTGGATATATATGAGATATATGATATCTATATCATGAATATAATTCTGGATATAATGGATATTTTACCACATGAACAACTTGTAATTATAAGAAGTTTATTTTTGACTCAAGTACCAAAGATCTACAAAACGACCATTATTAACTTAAATAAATACATAATGTTCATAAAATGGTAATAAGTGATAAAAAAGGAATAAAAAACTTGAAAAAGTTTCTTAAGAAATTATAAATTAACTCTAGTTTATTATTCAGGAGGTTAAATAATGGTCGAGTCAAGATAGGACGCAAGGTAAGGGAACTTCTTAACCCAATTTCCATTCTTTGGGTTAATCTCCTACTTTCAAATTATGTCATGATATTATTATATCCTATCTTTTATTTGTAATTTAATTATGTTTACTTATAGTGAATACACATAATATATCTATTTTATTTAAAAAATTATCTTTGTAAGGTACTTTGTCTCAATCTCCATTCATTGAGGCATATTTTGTTTTATACACAAATTTTATTTATACAGTGTATAAACCCCTTTGACTTTTACGTTTATCCAAAAGGAATCTTTTTTATATGAAGCATTTTACTAAAAGACAAAAGGGAATGTTTTTGTCGTACGTATGCGGCGACAATGACTTTTCCGCCGTTGTGACCATTATTTGTGTTTCGGCTTCCTCTACAAGCCATCATTTTTTAAAATGAAAAATAAATACAAAGTTTTAATTTTCATTAATTTTGGTATTGAAAATGGTTTTGAAAGTGTTTTTATTACATCAATGTGTTGTATTGATATCTTGTGATTGAAATGTGGAAATGTTATGTTTCCTTTATGCATTTTTTATGTGATACAATTATGTTATGGTTTATGATATGTTTAAACCTATTCATATGAGGAATGCATTGGACTTAATAAGAGACGGGTGGAGGCCGCTATAGCTCCTCGATGCATCGATAGGTCTCATGAGACAAACTAGTGTCTTGGCACGAGGCCTTGACAAAATCTTATTTGTGGTCTTGGTACGAGGCCTTGACTACGTGGTTATGATAGTCTGGAATTATGCATTCCATCACTATGAAAGTGGTTATTGATATTGCGTGTGATTATTCGACCAGTAGAATATCCATGTGAGTAAATAAATGGCATTATTTCATTTTACTTTTGCCATATTATGCTAAAGTTCAAGTTTAAAAGGCTTTTGTTTTAGTTATACATTTCCTTAAATGTTAATGTTTATTTATGAAAGCTTCTGGTATGTTGTTATCCTTATTGAGCATCTGAGATCACCCCTTTCAATGTTTTAATTTTTCCAGGATGTGAAGAAGTATATAATGAATGACCTGCAGGGATAATATAAGGGGATATAAAGAGAAGATGTTGTAGTTTTGTTTTACTTTATGATGTAATGTAAGACTTATGGATGTATCTAGTGTTTCCAAGGCTACTAAACTAATCGTTCTTTCGAGACTTGATCTTTTGTGATCATGCCAATATTATGAAGTAATGCACCGACTCTGGGTAGCTGGGGTCGGAGCGTTACATGTAGCATTGAACATTCGTAGCTTCTTTTTTTCCCTTGCAATCACGAGATTGGTGGTATCTTTCTCCACATTTGTAACAAACTCATTTTCCTTTTAAGAAAGCTATGAGGTGTTTCTTTCCACAAGTATCACATGTTGTAAAACTCCCTTTTTTATTATCCCCTTTATACATTATTTCCTCCACCACCCTCTTCTTATCTTACTTTACCTTAAAGTCATATGAATTAAAGAATTATTTCTCTGTTTTGGTAGCACATGAGATTATATCTTAGTATGATTAGAATGTTTGGGAGACCAGTTCCCTTTGGAGGAATGGTTTTAAACCATCAAATACTCAATCAATATTTCTATTTCGATTATGTATGTAGTATGTGACATGACTTGCTAACCTTATAAAATTGACTTCACACTTTGCAACATTTTCATCCTTTTTTTTCAAACTCAATAATTTTCTCTCAATATCCTCTCGCTGTTCTTGATGAAAATATTTTTATAAGAATATTTCCTTAAATTCCTTCCATTAAATTTATTTTATTTCTTCCTCCTCTTTTATATTTTAAATTAATGACCACCACTGATCTGCATCTCCCAATAGATGATAAACTGCTATGAAAATCTTCTCTCTTTCATTACTTTCCAAAGTGAGAAATATCTTCTCTAAGGAACTTATACACTACTCCTCTATGAATGGGTTTGTAGTCCCTTGTAATGGTGGAGGATGTTGTTGCATAAAGCGGTCTAAAATTTCTCCTCCATATTTTGTATTAGGATGCTCTATACAAGTAAGGTTATTTTTTATAACCTGAGTCAGCTGTCCCACGATAGTTATAAGTTTCTCAACACCAATCAGAGCTTCAGAACCAATATCATTATCTTTCATAAGAGGGAAATCCCTACATGGGATACATGTGTTCATGTGGTTTCCCTTCCTTCCATCGGTCTCCATTTCTAAATAATGTCATACACTAAATTAAGTTATGAATAATAATTTATAATTTCGAACTAGAAAAACAATTAACATAAATTGAAATTTTATGCATGTTTAATCTCATAAGCATGGTCTCCCGGGAGTGTCAAACCAGGTGTATAGTAAGGCTCATTTTCATATACCAGGTTACTCTGAGTCAGGACCAAAACACCTTGTCAGAGTTGTTACCCCTAGGTATATATCTGTTAAAACCACGTCCACTTATAGTATCCATACAGGGATGTATTACTAGGAAGATCCACATAATCTATACCTTACCAAAATTCTAGGATTTTCTTGTATGTTTATCCTCAAAGTATATCTTAGGTTTTTTTTACCTAATCTACATTTTCTAAAACTATTTTCCAAGTATTCTACTAAAATTCCTATGATACCAACTGTAAGGACCCCAACCCCAGTTGCTTGGATCTGGTGCCTTATTTTAATACATTGGTTTGTTTACATGGACATAATATCCTAAAGGACTAAATAGTTTAGTATTTTTGGAAAACTAGATACAAACATAAGATTTACATTACAACTTGAAATAAAAAAACAACATTTCAACTCCATTGGAAACACCCATAAACTCTTATATTATTCATGAAAGTCATTCATAATAAAATTTATATTCACATACTTGGGAAAAATAAAACATAAGAAAGGGGTGAGATCAGATGATCAGTAAGGGTAAGTAATATAATGGAAGTTGTCATAAACATAAATATTATTAATGGTGAATAACTAAAAATACATGCCTTTAAAAATAAACTTGAGAATAATATGACAGGAATAAAAGAAGATTACATAAAGCCATATAAATGATCATAAGAGAATTAACCTTAGTAATGGATATTATACTAGTTGAATAATCACATGGTTTATCAATTAATATTATCATAATGAGGGAATGCATAATTTTGGACATTTTAAACATATCTTCAAGGCCTCGGCCAAGATTTCTAAAAATACTAGGGTAAGGCCTTAGCCAAAACCCAATTCTTTTTTGTCTCATGAGACCTACCAATGCATAGAGGGGTTATAGTAGTCCCCAACCATCACTTGATAAGTCCAATTCATTATTCATATGAATGGGGATAAACATAAACAATATGAATATATTAAATTTAAATAACTTTCCCCAATATACAATCATAATCACTAACCAAACTGAGTAGCATGGTGAATGGTATCAAGATATCACATCCACAGTCAAACTGGTCATAAACCATTTAATAAGATATGGTAGATGACAATAATAAGATATAAACATCAATAAATCATAAAATTCAATATATTTTTTGAAATAGATGAAAATACTCTAATGAAATCATCAAGTAATTCTTGAGAGAAATACCCCCTTTACTTTTCAAAGAAGATTTCTTTTGGAAAATTAGTTTTATTTGTCATAATTATTTGTATAAAAGAAGTAATGAAAAAATATAGTTTTTCATGAAAAAATTATTAATTTTATAAAAATAACGGTTTCCAAAAACAGATTGTAGATGGTACTTGTAAATGGGTAAGAAATCGAGACGTTCCCTTCAATCGGGCTTGCTTATCGGGAAGGATTGAGAAAGACCCTTATAAAACATGTATTTTCTACAAACGTAACATGAAATGATTAGAATAAGTTATTTTGGAACATATATTTAGAATTCAGAAGAATTATATAAAATAAATAAATAATTACATTGGTTTATATAGGAATAAATCACAACCCGAATGAAAATAGAGGTTCGGGAAGAAACCCCTTACCTTATGTATGAATGAGTTCTGCACTTGACCTTAATGTCCTAGATAATAAAATTAAATCCATTAATTAATTAATTCATAACCTTTTATATAATTATTTTAATAATTATAGTTTTATTAAGTTCATTTATGGCCATATTGATGAGTTATAGAGTTTAATTTCATCATTCGAGAGCATTCATTTTTCTTGGTTTTCATGATCGGTACATTTGTTTATAAGTAATGGAGTTCATGTAAAATGGGTATAATTATACAGAATTGTAATTACATGTTATTAATGGTCATATATAAGTTTAAATGTTAATTCATATCCTTTTTCTAGAATTTATGAGGATGAATCATTAGACAATACATTTAGTTATAATCGATTAGATTATTACGGCGGTATTTCGATCACCACGAACTAGTTTTGTAGTATGAATTAGTATTATGTATATATAATAGTTACATAAAATAAAATATTTTATAATTCATATATTATAGTCTGGTTTAACCATAATAATGTTATCATGACCAGCCTTGAATAATAAATTGAAGAACTAAAGTTTGTCATCCATGAAGGTTGTAAATCAGTACCTCTCAGACGATGATTTCATTTTTAAAATAAAAGAGAGAGAGTAAGGATATTGATAATGAATATTAAATTAACATGATATAATTATAGTATATATATATGATATTGGAGTTATCATGATAATTTTTATAGAGGATTTGGGGAGAGAATAATAAAACAAAGAACTTGAAAATAAATTAAAAGGAAAAGGAAAATGATTTTACCTATTGAATACTCCTCCTTGAGAACCTCCTTAAGAGGATTGGTTTTGGTCTCTCCACAAGAAAAAGTGCTCCTAGATGTGTGGAGAGACTAGTGAAGAGGATTTTTGTAGAACTTTGATAAGTTTAAAGTCTTATAGGAGTGATGAGTATAGGGGGTGAGGGGTTGTATTTATAGTGGAGGAGAGGGGTAAATTCTCATTATTTTATTCATTATTTTAATATTTTTCTCAAGACATGAAATAGTATTGATTCTTGTGACTAAATAAAGTAATGAGTGAATGTGAGTTCTAATCTATGGTCCTTACATCATCCAAACATTATTCATGACTCTATAATTCAAGTATTTAGCATTTATCGTATATCATCATATTTTACTATTCATAAAAAATTCAAATATTTTAGAACACTCCAAAAAATTCACCCTAACCATTTTTAAATGTATATAATTTAAAAATTAAATCCATTTTATGAAAATAATTTTCTAAATATGATAAATTTAATTTTTAATTAAAAACATCATTTACTCGAAAAATACATCTTTTAAGATTAAATTTGATTTTATAACAGCCTGAAATATTAACAAAGGTCTTATTAAATTATCCTAAAATCATAGGACAACAAAATATTTATTTATTAATACATTTTATGAAAATTAATTTTCATTTAAATTAATTTATTAATTATTAAATATTTATTACTCAAAAAATACCAACACTTAATTATTACTTTTTAAAATATTCACTTACTTGTACTATGATATAATTATTCCATCTTCATACATTAATTATTCCAACTTCCCGTCATTCAAAGCATTAATTTTTTGTAACTCCCCGACCCCAATTACCTAAAGTCAGTGAATTATTACATAATGTTGGTATGATCACAAGGGATAAAATTCTAAAAGACTGATTAGTTTAGTAGCCTTGGAAGTACTAGATACATACATAAGTTTTACATTACATCATGAAATAAAAACAACAACAACATTTTTTCCCCTTTTGAACACACTTATATCCCTTAGCCTATCCCTATAGGTCAACCATAAAATAATTATTCACATCCTGTGAAAAATAAAACATACAAAGGGGTGAGCTCAGATTCTCAGTACGGATAACAATATAGCAAAAACTTTCATAAATAAGCATAAACATTTAAGTAAATGCATAAGACTAAAACAAAATCCTTTTTAAACTTAAAACTTAGCATAATATGGAAAATATAAATCAAAACAATTCCATTTACTTATTCACATAGATATTCTACTAGCTGAATAATCACATGTAATATCAATAGCCAATTTCATAATGATGGAATTCATAATTCCAGACTTCATAACCACATAGTCAAGGCCTCGTGCCAAGACTAAAAATAAGATTTTGTCAAGGCCTTGTGCCAAGACACAAGTTGGTCTCAATATACCTACCGATGCATCGAGGATCTATAGCGGAATCCACCCGTCACTTACTAAGTCCAATTCATTCCTCATATGAAAAGGTTGAAACATAATATAAACATTCATATAAAAACAAACATATGAAATGTCAATAATTCGAATATAAACCATGAAGGGTATAAAAATAGCATATCCAAAGTCAAACATATCATAACTCATTCAATAAAATATGGAATATTTTATTATAATAAATAAACCTTAATCAAGAATAATATCCAGTAAAGGATGTTGATGTAGTTAAAAATGATCAGTAAAACTTTTTAAGAGAAATATCCCTTTTTGTGAAATCATTTAAGAGTCACACATTTATAAAGGAATTCATTTAAAAGATATTTTTGAATCAAAGTGTAACACACCAGTTTTAAACTTTTTAAATGAATTAAAATTTTAAAACAATCATATCCATATAAATAAATCCTTAAAACCATTTTGAAAACATAGACATTAATGAGAAATATTTAGAAGAATAAATATTTAAAACATTTAAAATGATGTTTTAGTTAAATATTAGCTTAAAAGAATAATTTTTAAATTTATTTTATGAAACATGGACATGGATAATAAATATTTCCCAGAAAATACTTACACATAAACAATCTCGGATAATAACGAGATTGAGTAATTAACCCTTACCTTGAACTTTCCTTTGGTTGAGGCCATGTTTAACCTCCTATATAATGACCATAGTATGTTATTAAATTATACTAGAACAATATTCATATTTATTATATAATACTTTATTCCTTTATGACTTTATACTACCCATTTAATAATGATTTCCATGTTAAATTAACATTTCAGGTAATAATCGTTTTCTTTATCATATGTGTTTTAACTTGTTATTTTTTATTGTATCATTTAGATCATGATTTAAATACATATAGAATATAAAAAATGATTTATATATCATATATATTTATAATATAAGTATGTATAATAGATATATATATGAAATGGAAAACATCGTTTATGGAAATGGTAGGTCGTACGTACGCATAAACGGTGTTTCCGTTTTCATATCATATTGAACGGAAGTAAGTGAATAAGATATATGTAATTACACACACACACACACATATATATATATATACAGTAGTATTATTATGTCATATATTACTTACTTATTAATAATATATATTTTTATAATCATCGTTAAATGGTGAACGTGGAAATGAATCTCATCTTGTCGTGGAGATGGTAAGTCATACGTACACACGAGCGACGATATCATTTCCTTAATGATTAAAAAGTGTGTAATTGGATGGTATATTAATTTTACAGATAAATTATCATGTTATTTTAATTATTTATATACATATTACTCATTATTATATCTATCCAAATAACATAGTGTTGAATAACAAATTACACCGCGATGTGGAGATGGTAAGTCGTACGTAAGCACGCATGGTGACATTATCATTCATAGGATGAATAGAATAATGAATATAGTTGTATCATATTTATAATAGCATAAAAGTATGTAGAATGTACTAGATTTATTATTTTGGTATGAAAATAACAAATAAATAGGAATTGGAAGAAGAAAAGAACTTTGAAATAGGTGGTGAAATTATTAACCCTTCTCCGGGTGTTTCCTTTTGATTTGACAAAAAGGGATCCTTAGGTTGGCTTTATGATCAAATTAAGGACTATAGGTTTAAGGGAGGTATTTGGGGTGATATTTGGGTAGGGTTTGGCTGAGCTAAATGTCTTTGGAGGTGTTATTTTGAGAGAAGGAGAAGTATCTTTTTATAAGAGAGGTGAGGGTCGCTTTAGGAAAAGCATGAAATATTATTTTATTATTCAATCATATTCGGTTTATAATGGATCCAAAATGATTTATTTTGAGGCTAAGGTGGGGATGGGTCTAAAACCTCTCAAAAAATAGGTTTTATATAGGTTTAGGTCACCATATTAACCTTATCATTTAGATTTAACTCTTAGTTAAATAGTTTAACTTTTTTCCATGTATTCTTGTATTATTATATTACATGGTTAATAATCTTACTATAAAATGAAAAGAGAACCCAAAATGGTTCATTAATGATATATCTATTATTATATAAGTAATTTGGTCGAACCTTATATTTATATTACTATTATATAATTTAATAATATAGTATTTGTTTTAAAAACTCATTTATGTCAATTTTGAAACTATTTAGTAATTGATTTTTCGGAATTCATAACAACATGATTACTTCGAAAAAAATTCATTTAATCAACCCTAACATGTCATATTAATCTATAAAATTAGTATAATTCATCAAAATTCTCAATTTAAATTTATTTGGATATTTATAACATCAATTATTTTAACCTTTCATTAAAAAGGTAATTACTGCATCATCATTGTGTCACAAATAAATTTAATTATTTAATGTCTAAAAATTATAAATAAAATACCATTATGTAGGAAATATTTTTAACTTTCTAATGTTTATTTATAGTCGAATTTTTCTTATGTATAACCCTATATTAAAAATGTTTTAGTTATAAAACTTTGAATTCAATACTTTAAACTCTTCTTTAAATAAAATAATAATAAATGTCGTAATCTAATCCAAGTGGACCAAAAGGAGCATATTTTATTCCTAAGGTTTATTTTATCCTAAATAAACTTATCCAATAGAATTATTACATGTGTTAGGGTAATTATAATATTATTTTTACCTTTAATTACCCTATTTACTTTTAACCGTGGTAAATAAAAGTCAAAAGTTACTATTCACCAAAAGTTATTTTCATCTCATTGAACCAAATTTTACTTACTAATTTCAATTGTGTCTCTTGGATTTTTTAAATTCAATTCACAGAAGCGGTAAAATTAAATTTAATGCAAATTTGCTAACGTGCCTAAAAGGTGGGTAAAAGACGATAAAAAGTTCAATAAAATTTTATATATCTAATATTATTATAAAATGACTCTGATTAATTACATTGAAAATATATAGGTATTATGTATCTATTTTTACCTAATATAAATTTAAATAAAATAACTAATTATTTAAATAAAAGTCAGTTTTAAAAAATAACGCAGTATTTTTCACTATTCATCAAAAATTGAAAGTTTTCAGAAAAATACCAAAAATTAACCCTAAGATGATTTTGATATTCCAAATTAAAAAATTAATTCTATATTACCAAATTAAAAACATATAATTTTCATTAATTAATTTAAAATTAATTCCTGTTGTCAAAACCAAAAAAGTGGGTTTTTAAAAAGTAAAAACTATCAAAAGATTGACATGTGTTTATGTTAAATTTAAACGTGAAATTAATTATAATGACCTACATTGTATTAAATTATAAAAATATAATCTAATTATACTTTATAACTATTCTAATTCATAACTTAACACTATAAATTATTTCTATTTAAAAAGTTGTTTTCAATTAAAATTTAGTATTTTTCACAATTCATCAAAATATGAAAGTTATTAGAAAAGTACCAAAAATTTATCCAAACTAAATTTTTATGTCCCACTTCTAAATAATAATTTAATTTCATTAAATTGAATATATAAAAGTGTCAAATATTGGTTTTAAAAAGGTTTCTCCATTAAAAGGCGGTAAAAATGCATTTTTTGAAAAATACTTATTTTATCTAAAAAAATGAATTTGTTCTTATATTATGTTTAAGAAACACATAATATGGATTCTAAAATTATATATAGTATATAAAATTCAAAATTCAATTAATACTATTCATAACTGCTTTTTGAATGGCTAGTTTGGTAAGTCGTGGTGCGCTCGAACTCGGTGTTGCGTGTAGCGCAAGTTATTAAATTACTTTGAAGAGATAACGTACTATGAAATATTGGGGTGTTACATTATCCCCTCATTAAATAAATTGAATCCTTGAAATTTAAAATTTTTCTTAGAAAATAAAAGGCTAAAAATAGAAAAATACCTTTGTGGAAAACCCGCATCGGAAATTGGGTTAATATAATTTAGTCTTAATAAGAGGGAAAGGGAAATGAAAAAGTCACCACCAAATTATGATCTTGATTAGGAGAACATTGGTGGAAATTAAAGACACATAATTGGAGGGAAAATGTAAATATTTATATGAAGTTATTGAGGTCATCAAACACAAACAAGTGTAAAATTGAGGGCCTCAAATCCATCAATATATGATGATTTAAAATATCATTAGTTCAAAAAAAACATAAGGTATTAGGATAACACATTTTTGGTTTTAAGATTCCTTACCTAAAGATTAAGAATTAATTTATTCATAGAATAAGTGGAAAAAATATACTTGACAAGTAGAGTTTCATCCTTCTACTAATTCGTACCACAAACTCATCTTTCACTCCAAAAGATAATAGAATTCAAAAATATTCTATTTATCCTAATCATATAGGGTTCCAAAAATAATGAATTTATAATTAATTTTTCATAATATTTAAAAAAACTACATTATACAAACCTGGACATCACGTAGGCTAGTGGTAGGTGATTCACCCTTGTTGCCCTTTGGTTGTGAGTTCAAGTCTCACAGCCTTGCTGGATGCGACGGGTTGTCGCCCGACCCCCGGGTTTTCCTTTTATAACAATCCAAAAATATAATCTTAAGAAATGATTTAACCATAACAATAGTATCCAATGTCAAGCTTAATTCATTCCAACCTTTATACTTATCCAAAATACTTCTGTCCAAACTCACAGTTCAAAATTTATAAGGAAGGTAAACACAATGAAGATCCTTTTTGCCACGTAATAACATGTGAATACCTTCATCATGTATTATTTTAAAGCATGATAAAACCCTAAATTACCATAAAACCTTATTTATTACATTTATGCTCCCTTATTCCTTATAGAATACTAGATATACTCCTTATATCCAAAAATGTTGTAAACTCCAACAATAATGGAATAAACAAACAATTAATTAGTTTCAAAGTAGTCAAGAATATCGAATATAATTTATCAAAATCAATCATATCTTATTCCAAAATCACTACCTCAGTATCAGAACCATATTAAGTTTTATATTTCCTTCAACCATGTATTTTTAAAAAAGTTTAACTTGCTATTGATTCACTTTTCTTAGAACCATATAATCTCAAATCCTCAATGAAATAGTATTTCAGTACAATCCTTATTTATTTCCATAATTCATATAACTAGTACATTGTTGATACAACACTCAAATGAAATAATTCTTTAATAACAACATAAGAAAACTATTCATTCCTCTTCATATGTGGTAGTATCATAACTTTATTATTATCTAATAGCATCATTTGGGGCATACTCTGATGATTTGGACATTGATTCGTGTAGTGTCCCAACTCCTTGCAGATGAAGCATTGTACATTTGAAACCTTTTTCTTACCCTTTCAATCACATACTTGGTGTCCTTTTTCTCTACACTTAAAACAAACTCCCATTCCCTTCAATAATTTACCAAGTTGATTCTTTCCACAGTTATCACATATAGGAAAATCTTTCTTTCCCCTATTACCTTTATCTATCTTTCTCTCTACCATCCTTTTCTTCTTTGGATTCCCTTCAAATTAATAGGACTCAGAGAATTATTTACTTATCTTATTAACACATGATATTATTTCTTTATATGATGAGAATACATGGGAGACTATTTCCTTTCTAAATGTTGTCTTAAGACCATAAAAGATATGATCCTTCTTAATATTTAGATCATGCGTATTGTTGGAGTTCTTATTCCTTCTACTTGGCACCATTTATAAATAATGGCGTACACTAGGTTAGTTTATGAATCGCAATGCATAATTACAAACTTGTAAAATACCTAACATAAATTGAACAATTTATGCATATATCCCTATAAATAAAAAAATGTTTTCCTTGAGGAAGTATTTATTCATAAATCCTTCATAATGGTTTATAAAGAAAATGTGAATTATCCTAAGCATATCCCTCAGGAGTGTCATAACCAAAGTGCATCAAGGCCCATTGTCGTGTACCAAGATACCCTGGGTCGAGCCAGAAACTCCTTGTCGGGGTTTTCACTCCTAGGTACATCTATGCCTGATCCGTCTCTACCTACTCGTATCCATACAGGGATGTATTTCTTGGAAAATACACAAAATCTCTACATTACAAAAATTCTAGGAACTTCTTCTATACTAATCCTAAAAGTCTATCTTAGGGTAATGTTCTCTAATCAGAGTTTTTCTAAATCTAGTTTTAAAGGTTTTTACTAAACTTCCTCTAATACCATCTATAATGCTCTGACCCCAGTTACCCAGAGTCGGTGCATTATTACATAACATTTTCATGATCACAAGGGATCAAATCCCGAAAGAATGATTAGTTTAGTAGCCTTGGAAGTACTAGATACATACATAAGTTTTACATTACATCATAAAATAAAAACAACAACAACATTTTTGTCCCCTTTTTAACACACTTATATCCCTTATCCTATCCCTATACGTCAACCATAAAATAATTCTTCACATCCTGGGAAAAATAAAACATAGAAAGGGGTGATCTCATATGCTCAGTAAAGATAACAATACAGTGGAAACTTTCATAAATAAGCACAAACATTTAAGAAAACATATAAGACTAAAACAAAAGGCTTTTTAAACTTAAAATTTAGCATAATATGGAAAATATAAATCAAAATAATTTCATTTACTTATTCACATGGATATTCTACTAGTATAATAATCACATGTAATATCAATAACCAATTTCATAATGATGGAATGCATATTTCCATAATTCAAAACCACATAGTCAAGGCATCGTTCCAAGACTACAAAAAAGATTTTGTCAAGGCCTTATGCCAAGACACTAGTTTGTCTCATGAGACCTACTGATGCATTGAGGAGCTATAGAGGGCTCCACCCATCACTTACTAAGTCCAATTCATTCCTTATATGAAAAGGTTGAAACATAACATAAACATTCATATTAAAACTAGCATAAAAAATTTCATTACTTAAACTATAAACCATGAAGGGTATAAAAATATAACATCCATAGTAAAAAATATCATAACTCATTCAATACAATATAGAATATTTTATTATAATAAATCAACTTTAATCAAGAATAATATCCAGTGAAGGATGTTGACAAAGTTAAAAATGATCAGTAAAACTTTTTGAGAGAAATATCCTTTTTTGTGAAATCATTTAAGAGTCACACATTTATAAAGGAATTCATTTAAAAGATTTTTTTAATCAAATTTTCCCATACCAATTTGAAAATTTTTAAAGGAATTAAGATTTTAAAACAATCATGTCCATATAAATAAATCCTTAAAACCATTTTGAAAACATGGACATTAATGAGAAAGATTTAGAGGAATAAATATTTAAAACATTTAAATGTTTTTTTGGTTAAAGATAGTCTTAAAAGAATAATTTTAAATGTATTTTATGAAACATGGACATGGATAATAAATATGTCCCAGAAAATACTTACACATAAACAATCTCGGATAATAATGAGATTGAGGAATTAACCCTTACCTTGCACTTTCTTTTGGTCGAGGGTACATTTAACCTACTGTATAATGACAATAGTATATTATTAAATTATACTAGAACTATATTCATAGTTATTATATCATAAATTATTCATTTATGACTTTATACTACCCATTTAATAATGATTTCCATGTTAAATTAACATTTCAGGTAATAATCGCTTTCTTTATCGTATGTGTTTTAACTTGTTATTCTTGATCGTATCATTTAGATCATGATTTAAATACTTCCATAATATAAAACATGATTTATATATCATATATATATAGAATTTATATATGTATAATAGATAGATATATGAAATATAAAACACCATTTATGGAGACGATAGGCCGTACGTACGCATAAACGTTGTCTCTATTTTCATATCGTATTGAACGGAAGTAAGTGAATAAGATATATGTAATTATATATATATAGTAGAATTATTATGTCATGTATTATATAATTATTAATAATATATATTTTTATAATCATCATTGAATGGTGAATGTGGAAATAAATCTCATCACGTCGTGGAGACGGTAAGTCATATGTACACACGAGCAACGATATCATTTCCTTAATGATTAAAAGGTGTGGAATTGGATGGTATAATAATTTTACAGAGAAATTAGAATGTTATTTTCATTATTTATATACATATTACTCATCATTATATCTATTCAAATAACATAGTGTTGAATAACAAATTACACCACGACGTGGAGATGGTAAGTCGTACGTACGCAAGCATGACGACATTATCATTCATAGGATGGGTAGAATAATTAATATGGTTGTACCATATTTATAATAACATAAAAGTATGTAGAAGGTACTGGATTTATTATTTTGGTATTAAAATAACAAATAAATAGGAATTGTAAGAAGAAAAGAACTTTGAAAGAGGTGGTGAGATTATTACCTCTTCTTCGGGCGTTTCCTTTTGATTTGATCAAAAGGGATCCTTAGGTTGGATTTCTGATCAAAGTAAGGACTCTAGGTAGAAGGGAGGGTAGTTGGGAGGATATTTGGTCAAGGTTTGGTAGATACAAATGGCTTTGGAGGTGTGATTTTGAGATAAGGGGAAGTACCTTTTTATAAGAGAGGTGAGGATCAGTTTAGGAAAATCATGAAATATTATTTTATTATACAATAATATTCGGTTTATAATGGCTAAAATATGATTTATTTCAAGTATAAGGTGGTTATGGGTCTAAAACCTCTCAACTAATAGGTTTTATATAGGTTTTTGGTCACCATATTAACCCTATCATTTATATTTAACTCTTAGTAAAATAGTTTAACTTTTACCATGTATTCTTGTATTACTATATTATATGGTTAATAATATTACTATAAAATTATAAAATAACCCCAAGTGGTTAATTAATGATATATATATTATTATATAAGTCCTTTGGCTGAACCTTATATTTCTAAGACTATTATATCATTTAATAATATAGTATTTGTTTTAAAAACTCATTTATGTCAATTTTAAAACTATTTAGTAATTGATTTTTTTGGAAGTCATAACAAAATGATTACTTCAAAAAAAGTCATTTAATCAACCCTAAAATTTCATATTAATCTATAAAATTATTGTAATGTATAAAAATTATCAATTTACATTTATTTGAATATTTATAACATTAATTATTTTAACCTTTCATTAAAAAGGTAATTATTGCATCATCATTGTGTCATAAATAAATTTAATTATTTAAAATATAGAAATTATAAATAAAATACCATTATGTAGGAAATATTTTTATATTTATAATGAATATTTATAGTCAAATTTATATTATGTATAACCCTATATTAAAAAAAATTTAGTTGTGAAAATTTGAATTTAACACTTTTAACTCTTCTTTAAATAAAATAATAATAAATGTCCTAATCTAATACAAGTGAACCAAAAGGATAATATTTTATTCCTAAGGTTTATTTTGTCCAAAATAAACTTATATAATATAATTAGGACATTTGTTAGGGTAATTATAAAATTATTTTTACCTTTAATTACCCTATTTACTTTTAATCGTGGTAAATAAAAGTCAAAAGTTATTATTCACAAAAAAAATATTTTCATCTTATTGAACCACATTTTAATTAATGATGTCAACCTTGTCTCTCGAATTTTTTAAATTCAATTCACAGAAGCGGTAAAATTATGTCTTATGCAAATTTTCTAACGTGCCTAGAAGGTGGGTAAAAGACAGTAAAAAGTTCAATAAAATTTTATATATCTAATATTATTATAAAATGACTCCAATGAATTAAATTGAACATATATAGGTATTATGTATCTATTTTTACCTAATATAAATTTAAATAAAATAACTAATTATTTAAATAAAAGTCGGTTTTAAACAATAACAGAGTGTTTTTCACAATTCATCAAAAATTGAAAGTTTTCAGAAAAAAATACCAAAAATTCACCCTTAGCTAATTTTGATATTACAAATTAAAAAATAATTCTATTTTACCAAATTAAAAACATATAAGTTTCATTAATTAATTTAAAATTAATTCTCGTTGTCAAAACCAAAAAGTGGGTTTTTAAAAAGTAAAAACTATCAAAAGATTGACATGTGTTTATGTCAAATTTAAATATGAAATTAATTATAATGACCTAAATTGTATTAAATGATAAAAATATAATATAATTATACTTTAAAACCATTAAAATTTTAATTTAACACTATAAATTATTTCTATTAAAAAAAGTTGTTTTCAATTAAAATTTAGTATTTTTCACTATTCATCAAAATATGAAAGTTATTAGAAAAGTACCAAAAATTTATCCAAACTAAATTTTTATGTCTTGATTCTAAATAAAAATTTAATTTTATTAAAATGAATATATAAAAGTGTCAAATATTGGTTTTAAAAAGGGTTCACCATTAAAAGGCGGTAAAATTTCATTTTTTGAAAAATACCTTTTTTATCTAAAAAAATGAATTTGTTCTTATATTATGTCGAAGAAACACATAATATGGATTCTAAAATTATATGTAGTATATAAAATTCAAAATTGAGTTAATACTATTCATAACTGCTTTTTGAACAACTAGTTTGGTAAGTCGTGGTGCACTCGAACTCGGTATTGTGTGTAGCGCAAGTTATTGAATTACTTTGAAGAAATAACGTACTATGATATCTTGGGGTGTTACATTTTCTTTTGAAGATTCTAATAATGAGGATAAGAACTTTTAATCATTTTTAATAAAGATGGTTGGTCAACCAATTGAAACAGTAATGATGTTTTACCTTCTTTGATAATTCCCATATCCATCCTCTTTAGATCCATGTATATATGATCCCTTTCAATCCTCATTTTGTTTATAACACCTTGATCCTTCATGCTTGATGAATGTTTTTCCTGATTAGCCTTCCCAGGGTAGTAATGTATTGTACAATCATAATCCTTGAGTAGTTAGAGCCATTACCTTTTCCTCATGTTGATTTCTTTCGGTGATAAGATATATTTCAACCTCTTGTGATCGGTATATATCTTAAATCTTTCAATATACAGATAATGAATCCATATATTCAGGGAAAAGATTATAGATACTAACTCTAGATCATCAGTTAGATAGTTTTTTTCATGTGTTTTTAACTTCCTTGATTCATAGGTAATAACCCTATAATTATGCATAAGGAAACAACCAATTCCTTTCTTTAATGTATCGCTATAAATCAAAAATCCACCACTTCCTGATGGTAGAGTTAATATTATATCATTCACTAACCTATTTTTTCAATTCTTCAAAACATTATTCACATTATTTTTTTCCATATGAACTTAACTCTATTGCGAGTAAGCTTGGTTAACAGGATAGATAATCAGGTGAAGTTCTAAAAGAAACACTGATAATAACCTACTAAACCAATAAAACTACATACCTCTGTTATGTTCATTGGAGTGGGCCATTTTGGAACTACCTTTTTATTTATTGGATCAACTAATATTACATCCTTAGAGACAATATTTCCAAGAAGGGAAACTATTTGAATCCACAATTCACACTTGCTAAACTTCCCATACAACTTGTTTCTTTTAAGAGTTTTTAGAATAATGTGCAAGTGATTCTCATGATCTTCATATATTTTGGAGTATACTAAGATATCATTAATAAATACCACAAAAAAATAATCAAGATATTCTTTGAAAACTCTATCCATCAGATCTATGAAAATAGAGGGTGCATTAGTTAGTCCAAAAGGCATTACTGTAAACTTGTAATGCCCAAACCTAGTTCAAAATTTTGTCTTTGGAATATATTCATTCTTTTCACACAACTAATGATATCCAGATCGAAGTTCAATCTTCAAAAAATATTGGGCTCCATGAATTTTATCAAATAAATCATCAATGTGAGGAAGATGATACTTGTTCTTTATCATAATAGCATTGATCTCTTTGTAGTTAATACACAGCCTCATAGATCCATATTTCTTATTAATGAAAAGAACAGGAGATCCCCATGGAGAAACACTAGGGTGGATAAATCCCTTATCACTCAATTCCTCCAGTTGTTTATTCATCTCTACTAATTTCATTGTGGCCATTCTATAAGCGGTCTTTTATATATACCTTTCACCAAGGATTAAATCAATAGAAAACTCAATTTCCTGATCTAGAGGATGTTCAGGTAAACCCTCTAGGAATACATCAACGTATTCTTTCACAATATGTACATCTTAAATTTTAATATTTATTTACTCACCCATAGATACTATTTTATCTTCCTCCCCAGGAATTTCATTCATCGGAGCTAATGGGGGGATCCAGATAAGAATCAAATGATGATTTTTATGCTATAAAGATAATGGATTCTAAGATCATTCTCAAAAAACTTAACTTTCTTATTCTTTCAATAGATTTTCGCATCATAACTTGGAATCCATTTCATAGCAATAATTTTATCAAATTCAATCATGGGTATGATGATAAGGTCAGAAAATAAAGCATGATTCTATGTTATAACAGGTACTTATTGACACGTCTTTGTTGTAATGATATTTCCCTTAGTAGTTTTGACTAAAAATCCTTTATTAAATCAAATTGGAAATGTCTAATTTTCTTGGAAAACTGGGAAGATATAAAAGAATATGATGATCTAGAATAAAATAAATTATTGGATAAGTTTGAGGAAATTATTAAAGTACCTACCACAACATCATTAGTAAATTTAACTTCAGAATTTGTGATCGCATAATCTTGGACTTGCTCCCTTGGCCTTATCAGGGGAATGTTTCCTTGATGCTTAGAAAAATCATTGGCATAATGTCCCATATCTTTATAATTGTATCATTGAACATTGATATCATCTTTCATTCCCTTGAAATCACTATATTGGTGGCCTCTTTCTCCACATTTGTAATAGACTCACTTTCCTTTTAAGTAGGCTCTAGGGTGTTTCTTTCTACAAGTATCACATGTTAGAAAACTAACTTTTTTATTCTTCCCTTTATCCATTCTTTCCTCTACCAACCTCTTCTTCTATTTCTTTCCCTTAAGGTCATATGACTTAGATAATTATTTCTCTATCTTGATAGCACATCAGACTATATCTTTTTATGTAGAGAATTTTTGGGAGACTAGTTCCCTTCAGAGGAATGGTTTTAAACAATAAAATAATTGATCAATATTGATCATTGGATTACATATGTAGTCTGTGAAATGCCTTTATAACCTTTTAATATTTGATTCATAATTTGCAACGTTTTCATCTGCTTTTTGTTTCAAATTCAAGAATTGCCTCTCCATGTGTTCTTATTATTCTCAAGGAAAATATTTCTCTAAGAATATTTCCTTAAATTCATTCCATTCCATTTCTTCTATTTATTCCTCCTCCTTAATGTTTTTAATTAAATACCACCACTTATTCGCATCTCCCGATAGATGATAGACTGCCATGAACACCCTCTCCCTTTTGTTAATTTCCAAAGTGAGAAATATCTTCTCTAAATAACTTATCCACTACTCCATTATGAATGGATTTATAGTCCTATTGAATGATGGAAGTTGTTGTCACATAAATCGGTCTAACATTTCTTCTCCACATTGTGGATCAGGATGCTCTATATAGGTAAGGTTATTGTTCATAACCTGAGTTAGTTGTCTCAGTATAGTTATAAATTGCTCATCACCAGTCGCAGCTTCAGAACCAATATCATTATCTTGCATAGGAGGGAAATCCCTACATGGTATATGTGTGTTCATGAAGTTTCCATTACTCCCATAATGTTCCATTTCTAAATAATGACATACACTAAATTAGGTTATGAATCATAATGTATAATGTTGAACTAGAAAAACACTTAACATAAATTTAAATTTTATGCATTTCTAATCTAATAAGCATGGTTTCCTTGTGTACATATTTACATTTAAATCCTTCATAATGGTTTGTAAAGAAAATATGAATTATCCTAAGAATGTATCCTAAGAGTGTCAAAATAGGTGCGCAGTAAGGCCCATTTTCATGTACTAGGTTACCCTAAGTCGGGCTGGAAACACCTTGTCAGAGTTGTTACCCCTAAGTAAATTTGTTCCAGAACCACATCCACTTATAGTATCCAGATAAGGATGTATTTATAGTAAGATACACATAATATATACCTTAACAAAATTCTATGATGTTCTTGTATTGTTATCCTCAAATTCTATCTTAAGGTTTTGTTCCCTAATATATATTTTTTAAATCTAGTTTTCAAGGATTCTACTAAAATTCCTTTGATACAAACTATAAGGACCTTGACCCCAGTTTCCTGGATT
The DNA here is from genome assembly GCA_963277665.1 of Viscum album. Taxonomy (NCBI): domain Eukaryota; kingdom Viridiplantae; phylum Streptophyta; class Magnoliopsida; order Santalales; family Viscaceae; genus Viscum; species Viscum album. The sequence goes on along the minus strand of OY728155.1, from coordinate 1,631,850,631 downwards.
CAATGCCTTATATTAATACATTGGTATGTTTAAAAGGATGGTACATACCTAATGACTGAATAGTTTAGTATTTTTGGAAACCAGATACAAACATAAGATTCAAATTTCAACTTGAAAGCAAAAATAACATTATAACTCCATTGGAAACACCCATAAACTCTTAGATTATTCCTACAAGTCATTCATAATAATATCTATCTTCACATCATGGGGAAAAATAAAACATAAGAAAGGGTGAGATTATATGATCAATAAGGGTAATTAATACTAAAAAATTTATCATAAAGATAAATATTAGGCATGGTGAATAACTAAAAACACATTCCTTTATAAATAAACTTGAGCATAATATGGTAGGAATGAAAGCTGGTTATATAAATCCATATAAATGATCATAAGATAATGAACCTTAGTCATGGATATTCTACTAGTCAAATAATCACATGGTTTATAAATTATTATTATTATAATGAGGGAATTCATAATTCTGAACATCTGAAACATATTGTCAAGGCCTCGACCAAGATGTCTGAAAATACTGGGGTAAGGCCTCAGCCAAAACTCAATTCTGTTTTGTCTCATGAGACCTATTGATGCATCAAGGGCCCCACCCATCAATTTCTAAGTCCAATTAATTCCACATATTAATGGGGATAAATATAAACAACATTAACATATGAAATTTAAATAACTTTACCCAATTTATAATCTTAATCGCTAACCAAACTGAGTAGCATGGTGAATGGTATCAAGATAGTGCATCCACAGTAAAACTAGTAATAAACCATTTAATAACATATGGTAGATGAAAATAATAAGATATAAATCTCAATAAATCATAAAATTTAATAGAGGTGTTGAAATAGATGAAAATACTATAATAAAATCATCGATGAATTCTGTATATAAATACCCCTTTTACTTTGCAAAGAAGAGTTCTTTTTGGAAAAAAATATTTTTATTTATCATAATTATTTTTATAAAACTAGTAATGAACAAATATATCTTTTAATGAAAAAATTAGTAATTTTATAAAAATAGTGGTTTCTTAAAACATATTGTATATGGTATTTGAAAATGGGTAAGAAATCAAGATGTTCCCTTTAATAGAGCTTTCATATTAAGAAGGATTAAGAAAGGCCCTTATAAAATGCATATTTTCCAAGAACAAAAAATGAACTGATAAGAATACATGATTTTGTAACATATACCCATAATTTATAAGAATTATATAAAATAAATGAATAATTACATTGGTTTATAGAGAAATAAATCACAACTCGAATGAAAATTGAGGTTTGGGAAGAAAATTCTTACCTTATGTCCGAATGAGTTATGAAATTGACCTTAACATCCTAGGTAATAAAATTAAATCCATTAATTAATTAATTAAGAACCTTTTATATAATTATTTTAATCATTATAGTTTTATTAAGTTAATTTATTTCCATATTTATGAGTTATAGAGTTTAATTTCATCATTCTCGAGCATTCATTTTCTTGGTTTTTATGATCAGTTCATTTGTTTATAAGTAATGGAGTTCATGTAAAATGGGTATAATTCTCAATATTTGGAATTACATGTTATTAATGGGAATATATAAGGTTAAATATTTATTCATATAATTTGGTTAGATTTTATTAGGATGAATCATTAGATAAGGCATTTAGTGATAATCATTTATATTATTATGTTGGTATTTCATTCATCACAAACTAGTTTTGTCATATGAATTATTATTATGTATATATACTAGTTTCAGAACATTAAATAGGTTATAATACATATATTATAGTTTTTTTAACCACAATAATGTTATAATTACCAGCCTTGAATAATAAATTGAAGAACAAAGGTTCATCATCCACGAAGGTTTTAAATCAGCACCTCTCAGATGATGATTTTGTTTTTAATATAAAAGAGAGAGATTAAGAAGATTGGTAATGGATATTCCATTAACATGATATAATTATATTATATATATGATATTGGAGTTATCATTATCATTTTCACATAGTATGTGTGGAGATAATAATAAAATAAAGAACTCAAAAAGAAATTAAAAGGAAAAGGAAGAAGATTTTACCTCTTGAATACTCCTCCTTGAGAACCTCCTTAAGGGGATTGGTTTTGGTCCTTTGGTAAGAACAAGAGATCCTAGACATGGGGAGATACTAGGGAATATTATTTGGGTATAAATTTTACAATATTCAAGGCTTATATGAGTGAGTAGAAGAGGGGTGAGTGGTTGTATTTATAGTGGAGGAGAAGGGTAAATTCTCATTATTTTATTCATTATTTTAATATTTTTCTCAAGACAGGAAATAATATTGATTATTGTGAATAAATACAGTAATTAGTGCATGTTAGTTCTAACCAATGGTGCATACATCATCCAAACATCATCCATGACTCTATAATTCATGTATTTAGCATTTATTGTAAATTATCGTATTTTACTATTCATCAAAAATTCAAGTATTTTAGAAAAATCCCAAAAATTCACCCTAACCATTTTTCAATGTGTAGAATTAAATAATTAACTCCATTTTATGAAAATAGTTTTATAAATATGAGAAATTTAATTTTTAATTAAAAGCATCATTTACTTGAAAAAATACAGTTTTTAAGATTAAAGCTAATTTTATAACACCCTAAAAATTTAACAAAGTTCTTATTAAATTATCCTAAAATCATAGGAAAACAAAATATTGATTTATTAATACATTTTATGAAAATTAATTTTCATTTAAATAAATTTATTAATTATTAAATATTTATTACTCGCAAAAATACCAACACTTAATTATTAATTTTTAAAATATTCACTTACTTGTTCTATGATATAATTATATCATACTTTCATTTATAAGGTTCCTAAATTTTACATTTACATTCATGAGTGAGGTTACTATTAATTTGTATGATTTACTATTCATAAGGGTACATTAATATTCCAAAGGGTCAAGTTACTATTCACCAAAGATGTGATTTAATCTTATGAGACTCTAAATATATTACTGACTGCAATCATGTATGTCTGTTTTTTGAAATTAAAGACACAAAAGTAGAAAAATGATGTTTAATGGCTAGGTTATAACTATCTCCCATAAATAAAAAAAGTTTTGTTTCATTGATACTCAGTGTTTCATGAATTTCATTCTATATTAAATTTATTTTTAAATATTTGGGGTGTTATATGATCCTTCAAGAGACTTAACACCCTAATAATCTCTCACTTCCCTTAGAAACTATCCACTCCTTCTAATTAGTGTAGTGTGTCATGACCCAACCCACAGGGTACCTCCTGGACAACAAAAAGTCAAGTGTGACACCCCAAGCTCTCCTTTAATAGGTTAGTGGCTAGATACTAGTTCCAAGTAGGCATATCACACATATATGAGGCCTTATAATATGGTACATGTACACACAAACATCTTCAAGTAGCCATATAATATTGAAAGGTAATGTGCAACTGATATCAAATACATGAATACATCTATATCCCACAACATATCATTATAGAGGTATTGGTAAGCATAAAGTTCCAAATACAATCCCACCATAACTAAAAGAGTCCAACCTGCTAAGTAGGAGAGGGACTCTATCAAATGAAACTCTTGGTACAAACCACAGTATATCCAACTCACTATGCTCTGCCTGCTCCTGGTCCTCCTAGGACTCCATCAAAGGACATGTCATCTATATCAGATATGACACATGCGGGAAGAACCCATATAGGGGTGAGTATATAAATACCTCCTAGGCACCCTAAAACTCCAAAAGGGAGAAATAGGAACAATCAGTTCAACCCATAAGTAAGAGGGTATAGAAAATGTAAGTGAGAGGGAAAGGAAATATCCATCTCCACATATCATCTAGGAATGGTGAGTCAACTCATCATCACCAAGGTATTCCAATTGGGATATGATACATAGAAATTGGAACACCCATAATAACCCAGATAAACTCATAATAGAATCCAAGTCTCAAAGAGGTCACAACCATACTTCCAGCTATAAGATTCCTCTTGAGGCTTCTAAGTAATTCTCGTTCAGGATATCTCACTCCAGGATCCATGCTAACACTGATAGTTCTAATATGATGATTAATTCATGTTAGGTTTTCCATGTATAATTATTCATTGTAACTCAAAAAATCTAGACAAATAGATAGGGCATCACACCCATAATCACAAGGGACACTGCAAACCCTATATAAAATAAACCACTATAACTTAGAATATATTTATACTCAGATATGGGATCACACCTAAGACCACTAGGATACATCGATAACCCTAACTATAACTCCAAATATCTCGATACATAGATATGGGTCACACCCATAGTCATGGGGGACACTGAAAACCCAATCTGTAATAACCTGCTAAGTATAGGATCATATTATCGCATAATTTAGTCATGATGATTCTTCAAACCCTACCTAGGGAATATGATAAAATATAGGATATCATATTGGTATTCCCTTAGGTATTCATAAAAACTATATCTAAACCAATCCCATAAAGGGTATCACAGTCCTATGCTTAGGACATAATGTCACATTGTACCCTATTAAGGATGAACCAAGGGATCATACCCAATTGATAATGGACTACATGTTGCTGAAGAATCATACCTCTATTATCACCTCATATCATATCTCTAATTCCAAAATTAAGGTCTACATCATTTTCTACATAGAAAAACACTCAAAATAGGCTACTTGTAGGCTCCAATCTAATTCCTGAAGAAAGAGATACGTCTAAAAGATGTATCTGAGGGGAGTACACGGCATATCCTCCTAGGGTACATGATGTGTCTCACTAGTTCATACCCTAGTCATGTCCCCTCATGATAGTCATCATGTATAATAAAATTACATGGTGTGTACATGTGATTACATGACGTGTAACCTCACCTGGAAACCTAGGTATTTTTTCACCTACACACGGCTTGGCTAGCCTTGTGAAACTACATGAAATGTGATGTTATCCTAGACGTACAGTCATGTCCTCTAGCCCATGTTGGTGTACACCATCTCATTCCCATGTACATCGACATGTGCTCATGTCTTTGGCCATGTACTACTATGTGACCTTTTCCTCTTAACATGGTGTGTCTTCCCATGTTCTCTTCCACATGGAAAAGTCCCATTACATGGTTTGTACCACTAGTACATGACGTTTAGTTCCAAAAACACATTCTTACCCCAATGGTAAGAACACACAGTGTGTTCTCCTTTACTACACGTCGTGTGATCAGGTTTTTTGGATGAGAAATCCCTAAAAACCTCCTAAAACCCCCATTTTTCCTTGATTAATCACAAATTGACCCCCAAGGGATCCTTAACGGTCATAAAAGGGTTATAAAAATCTTAAAAAACACATATATGAAGACCAGGACATAAAAATCATAAATATTCCTACCTCATGGAGAAATTCCAAAGATTTGAGTCCATATCCATGCCTTGAAGCTGCTCCACCATGAACCAATCTCGATCATTGTCACGGATGAAGTCTGATAGTGCCTCCTCTCCTCCTTGGTTCATTTTTCACATAAGGGATAACCATATCCCTCTCTCGTTCATGGATCCCAAAAGGAAAGGGGGTATTTTATCCAATATTAATTAATTAATTAAATTATTTAATTTAATTAATTATCATGTCCACCAATGTATTCCCTCCATAAAATTCCTAATGTCGACCATCTTTATGTTGCATATAGGGTGAAACATGCATTTTGGATTTAAAGGCGGTCTCAAATTTTTTGTCTGAGACTCCATTTGGGAGTTATTCAATTATTTCAAAAAAAATGTACATGCATGATATAATATTTTTTAATATTTTTAATATCATCATACAAAGGCTCTCTAGGCCCTGAAATTTTGTGCTGACTTCTTTCCCACTATATAAATATCCCTAGAAATATCTCAAAGTCTTACATGAAAAAAAGAGTTGTTTCATAGTGAAATCTATCTTTATTTCTTTTCCTTTCACCCTAGCCCCACTAAGATACAATATCGCCCCGGAATTTCTTGGACCAACACTTTGGTGAACATATTATCTAAATTTTGTTTTCTATAATTATTTCTATCTTAAGTTCCCTATATTCCTAAAATTACCATATATAATGGTAATTTATGTCAATATGTTTAGTCAACGCATGAAAAAAACAAATTATTTTATAAGTGAATAACACTTTAACTATTGTAGTAAAGTGTCCCATTTTCTTGACCCCTTCAGAGTTCTTTAAGTAGATTCCTTAACCACACCATTTGTTTTACTTCTTCCATTACTACAACATATTCAACCTATATTAATGAGAGAGAAACAACTGGTTGTAACCTTGGAATAAAACTAACGATTATTCCACCATAAGTAAAGTTGTAACCATAATTACTCTTCCATGTATTAGAATCTCCCCCAAAATTGGTGTCAACATACCCTTGTAGAAGTTCATTCTGACTAAAGAAAAAATAAGTATCTACCATTACTTTGAGATATCATAGAATCCACTTCATATCCTACCAATGTTATTTTTATGGAATTTCCATGAATTAGATAACAACTCCCACTAAATGAGAAATATTTGGATGAGTGTGCATCATGGAATACATCAAAGTTCCAATGGCATATACAGAATTAATTTTATTCATGTGTTTTGCCTCATCTTACATTTGATGTGCTTACTCTTTTGGATAATATAAAATTCCTAACAAGAGTAGTAGCAATGGATTTACATCCATAAATGTCGAAATGTTCGGTGATTTTTGGGATGTAATCCTTATGGGAGAGTACCAAGGTTATAAAATTTTGATTCCTTTTAATATGCTTTCCCAATATCATTTTAGCTCCACCAAGATCTTTCATTTCAAAAATACCTGAAAAATCTTTATCCAACCTCTAAATCTATTGAAAAAATATCCCAAATAGAATCATATCATCTACATATAAGATCAGGATAATGAAATATACATCATTAAACTCATTCTAGTAGAAATAGTGATCTAAGTTGCTCCACATGAAACCATGCTCTATTATACATGCATCAAACTTCCAGTTCTATTGTCTTAGTGTTGACTTCAACCCATAAAGATTCCTTTTGAGTTCACACACTATTTCATGATTTTGTTTTTCAAAAAAAAACCATATCGTTACTTCATAT